>PVKE010009425.1:0-44933 GCA_004027555.1 Craseonycteris thonglongyai
GAGCGCTCGCTTTGAGGCCCCGAGGACCGAGGATCGAATCCCGGCTCCGGCCCAGGCGGACCCACATGCTGAACTGGGGAGTTCCCACAGTTCGGTTCTCTAACTGTCTCTGTCTCTGTCTCTCTCTCTATCTGTCAAAAGTAAAATAAAAATAAATATGCACTGAAGATAAAATAATTACTCTCTATAAATATAAAAAAAAAAAAAAATTCTTTGTCTTTGAATTTTTGTCCTTACTCCATTATTGTTTATAATCTGTGGTTATTAATTAATTTGTATAAGAAAGATGTACCAGAACTTAGTTAAAAAGAGGCATGGACCTAAAAGTTTAAGGAAATTGATTTAAATTATAATAGGGAAAGGCAATGTTTTGAGGGATTGGCAACTGGTATCAACTCCAAATTTGTCTTTATTACTGATTTTAACCACCAAATTTAGACTTTCCAGAAGGATTACAGCTTGTTTGCTCATCTCATTTCTTGACTAAGGTTGGGAATGACATTTCTCAGAATCCTCTCCCATATGGTTCCAGGTTAGAATTAAACAAAAGAATTTGTATGAGATTTGGAAAATGCATGCAATTCTTTTGCTCGGGTCATTGCTGTCAGACTGGGTGACAGTAGAGGCAGAGATGCCTGGTGAGCCCACCTTGTCTTTCCTCATCTACATTCTGTCTCTTGCCTCTCCTGTCACCTGCTGGTCCTAACAAAAAATAGCAGCCCCTGGCCCACAACTGGACACTTAGTGGCCAACCCAGAAACAATAACTACAAAAAGGCAACTATTTCCCCAGAGGTGACAATTTGAAGAGACTTCTCCCTGAGTACTCCTTTGGCAGTCCCACTTTGGCAAATAGTTGAGCTTGGTTTCTTGGATTTTCCTGCCAGCTCCAATTTGTCCACTCATGCTGTGCTTCAGGTGGAACGTTCAGTGCCTATATCTCTGATCCTCCTGATGCCCTTACCAGATCTTCACTTTCACGACTCTTCCTATATTTCTGTCATATCTTATATTCTTATAATAAATCCCTTAGTGTTTCATTATGTTTACAGTGGCTCTGTTTTTTTACTGATACACTTGGAATCTTTTGATTTTCTGCTCTGCCCTCTTTATTGCTTCAGTAATATCTTTCCTAATGGCTGCAAAATGGCCACTACAACCAAACATTATGCCTTCATATGACATTGCCCCAAACAAGAAGCAGGAGTATTGGCACTAAAATATCTTTTTCCTATCTCAAGAGGAAAGTTCTTACCAGAAGTCTTCTATTGTAATTCTCCTTATGTCTCATCAGTGAGAAGAGTCACCTACCTCTCTCTGGACACTGACAATGGGGCTGAGTTGCCATTGTTTAGACCTGAGATCCTGCTTCTGGCTGCTTTTAAAACATATTTTTACCTCTACCCAACTTGCAGAGATTCTGATTTAATTGCTCTGGGGTGGTGCCCTGGCATCAATATTTATAAAATTCTCTCACAGAGATTTAATGTGCAGTCACGGTTGAGAACCATGGCTTGCATCAAACATGATTCATTCCCTGGAGCTGTTGCACAACAACAAAATACCAGGGCGCTCTACAAGGAAGAAGGTAGAAATGGCTTGGGATAGGAAATCAAGAGTGTCTTTGAATACTTTTTATGTTTAGATGATCTCATCTAAGGGTGATCTGGACAATAGAAATATGACTAAAATTCTCACCTAATTTACATCAGATAATATAATTAAGAACCATTATTTTCTATATGTTATTTGATGCATATGTTTCATTTTGATTAACTCTGGGAATGACTATAAGACAGTTACTCTCTCATCCTTAGTTACTTGAGGTAAAGCCATCTTGAATGTGCTGCCAAGCCATGTTGCATAGGGCTCAAGAAATAACTATTCTTTGGTGGGGCACATAAAACTTTAAAAAGCTAAATAAACATAATAATCCTTATCAGCAGAAATCTTGATTTTCAAAATCTCACCCAGTTTTGTCAAAGATTTGATGAAAGATGTTTCAGTTAAATAAATCACGGAATGCTTGCTAAAGGAATTCTCGGAGTGAATTATCTCAGTCCTACTATATCTTTGAAAAAATATGCTTTTGCTAAGAGCTGCAGAAAGAAAAAGAAATACCCATTTGAATGTAAGAAGTTGTGTGTTTCAATACGCCTGTTACTTGAAGAAAGGGAAACATACCAGGGTCCTTAGTTTTAGGATCAAATCTAGCTTACTAAGTAAATGGGAAGCACATTTCAGAAATCTACCAAATCTACAGTATTGGCTTATATATCCTGGCACTCATTAGCCTCATATCTAATTGGCAAGCAAAACTCACCTTTTAAAAAGGTATTCATGCTTAATCAGTGCCCGAAAATTGGAGAAGCTGCTGGCTATATAGTTTACTTGAGCAGCAAGTTTGTTTTTTATCTCATAGAATAGTTTTTAAATGTTTGTGTTTATTTATTTTTAACAGTCTATATTCATATGATCCAAAATTTAAAAGGAATACCTTTGCTGTCATCTTACCAAGAAAAAAAAAAAATCAAAACTTAATGTGAATAAGTGTCAGTAACTACCAATTTACAACAACAAAAAAAAGAGAATATTAAATGATACCATATAAACTCAGTGAATAGCGTTCAGAATTTGGAAAATTTTATAGGATATATAACACAATTTTTTCAACAAATAAATTATAAAGAAAAAAACAATTAAGGGAGATTTTATAAATTAAATGAAAAGTGACAACCAATTGCAATGTATGGAACTTACATGAAGCCTTAAATTGAACAACCTTAAAAACAAATTCATGAGACAGGGAAATCTGAACAGTGATTGGATACATTGGATACTTATTTATATTAAGCAATTGTTAATTTTTTAGGTGTGGTAAGGATATTGTGGTATGTTTAGAAAAGATAAATTGTCTTGTAGAAATTCAGACCAAAATATATTCAGATGAAATGATATTATATCTGATAGTTGTTTCAAATAAACCAGCATGGTTGGGCATTGTTGTGTTAGATATCTATTGCTGCATAACATATTATCACCAAATTTAGCAACTTAAAACAACACATTTCTCTCAAAGTTTCGGTGGGTCAGGAATCCAGAAGTAACTGGGCTGAATGGCTCTAGCTCAGGGCCACCTGAAGGCTGGAAGATGTTTTCAAGTTTACTAGTGGTTGTTGGTTGACTTCAGTTCCCCTGGCTGGAGAGAGGCATCTCATTTTCCTTTCTATAGGCTGCCTAGGTGTTCTCAAGATATGGCAGCCTGCTTCCCCCAGAGCAGAGCCCACAATGGAAACGGCAGTATTTTATAACCTAATCTCTCCCCGCCCTCCCCCCCCACACACACTACTAACTAGTAAAAACGGAATGAATTGTCTTATAGGGCTTCTCAGTATGCTGTCTGATTGGATTAAAATTGGGGAAATACACTAGAGGCGTTTTCCCTAAAATACTGCTCTTCATGAAGGAAATGGCACTAATATATGCTGAAATTGGGAGCAAACCTAATTAGAGGTATTATGTTTACAGAGTTTGCATTATGAAAATTAGAGAAACCAACTGATGAGTTGTTTTCCTCAGGCTGGATTCTTCATTGACAAGAAATGGGAGCTATTGGTGAAGTTCTGTGGGATCTCTTTAACAATATTGGTAGGCTTCTAATGTGAGCAGGTTTTTAATGGCAACAGACAATACTGAATGAAATAGTCATATCTTTTCAGGTCCCATTAGATCAAATGGGAGCTGAGCTATGCTTATTTTTTCAGGCTAGGGGCTTTTTGTTTTTAAAGCTATATAGTCATTATTTGAGTCATTAGGTAAATTAAGTTCTAGGGAAGCAAAAGTATAGTATTTTAATTAATGAACATCCACTTATGCAGTTATAAGTATTTCTAATTAATACTAGCAGTGTGCATTACATTCAAACCCATGTTAGTAATTTTCTTGTCAATCAACAGAGAAAATAAAACAATGCAAACATATGCAACTGAAATTTAAATTTCAGAATTATATGAAGTCACTGATAGTGATGTTGGTGAACCGCTCTAATGACAAAAATATTATCAGGTTAAGTATCCAATAGAAAAAAGAAAATTTTATATGAATGCCATAGTAGATGATCCAAGACAAAATTATCTGAATAATAACTAGTTAATAAAGGTCTTTGGAAAAATTAAATCCCTGGAATATTTTTTGCAAAAATGACCAACTCTGTGATCATAGTGCATAAGCCAAAGCCAAAAGTGAAATGGACATTATTTTATATTGCTATTTTGTTAGAGAAACTATACTCTATTGCCCCACAAGGCTGACCAGATGTACCATTTCAAACAGTACAGAAAACAAGTATTGCCCTGTTTGAAACAGTATATATGGTCAGCCTAGTCTGAAAATTAAAATTAAACTGTTTCATGTTAGTGTAGATTCTTCTATTGTCACTTTTAAAACAATGTATCAGTTTGGATAGCTTTATAAATGGATAATGTCATGTTTTCCTCAAATGTATTCTGTGAAATACTGTAGTCCCAATCATCTGTGAGAAAAAGGGACCCAGTTATATAGGGTATATGTATTCTCTCTCTTCTTCTCCCTTTTGCTCTATGCCCACATGGCTGATCTCTACAAACTTCAATTTCCCTTGTCCTCTACATTCCTCTTGGGCTTGGCTACAGGGGAGGAGAGCTGAGGGGAAAGAGACCAGCAGGACATTAAAAAGAATGAGAAATGAGGCTAGGTATTTATTGTCTCTTACCTCCCTCCTGCTATTGCCACTAGTTCACTGGCTGCCTTCCTACTAAGGTCACTGTAAGCTTCTGTGAGGCACTCACTATTCAGCTGCTCTCTCCTATTGTTAACTGTTCCTCTTCCCTTGCACCTTTGGGTTTGGAGATGATGGCAGTACTGCATCCTCCCTTGTTGGTTTCCCTCTAGTAAATGTTTCTCAATTACCCACTGTGAGTGTACCATCTGTTTCCTTCTGGGACGCTGATTTATACAATGGTTAAATAATACATTGCCTTCTTGAAAAATGAAAAATTCACATTAGCATATTAAAGGCTCTAATAATACAGCAATAAATGTCTAAGCTTAGCCTAGTGTTTGCCAAACTATTAATGGCACCGTTTTTCTAATAATGTATCTAAGAACATCCCTTTACCACATTGGATTATAATATTCCTTGCTTAAAATAAAAAGCCAAATGTAGTGGTTTTATAGTCGATAGCTATGGGTAATTATAAATGTTATTGTTCTGTGCTGTGAAACATTGATGGCCTGAAGGTCTACAGAGTTATACAAGAGCTGTCCAGAAAATATCAAGCCATGTAACTGTTCTCGTTGTATTGACAATGGCTGGCTTTTTTCTGGACAACCCTCGCATACCTAGCTTATCAGCATATGAAGTATTATGGTTTCTTAGTCAAGAACTTGAGACACTCCAAAGCCCTTTTTGTCCCTTGCCACAACTAGCACTGTTCTGGACAGCAGATGCTCCACTGGAGTGGGTCCCTTGATGGGCATGAAGCTTAACTGAGAAGTAGATCAGTTACTTTCAGGCAGGTTGTTTCTATGCACTATCTTAGCCTTAGCCTATCCTAATTTACTTCAAAATGCTTTTTCGACAAATAAAGAAAGGGGTTCAATCTAAATGAAGAAATGTATACAATCACGTGGTATTGTTTTTAAGAAAGTTTATTTTAAATTTGTTTTTAGACAGAGGAGGGCTAAGAGCAGTCTCCATAGTTGCCTGTCATCAGTTTTTGTTTCACTCCACACAGGTAAACACACCCTCCCTGCCCCCTCCCCATCCTGCTCCCACACAGGACAGGAATTGGGTGGGGGGCCTCCCACATGGGAAGTTCCCCTGGGAGAACTGAACTGGAGGGCCATACCCCAGTTCAGCATGTGGGTCCCCAAGGGCCGGGATTTGATCCTCAGATCCTGGGGCTGCAAATGAGTGCTTAACCACTGAACCATCCTGGCACCCCAAGAATAGTTCTTAAATGAGTTACACAAGTGAGGTTGAATTCATATAAAAAGCTTTAATGGGGGAAGCCGGGATGGCTCAGTGGGTTAGGCGCTCTTTGCAGCCCTGGGGAACGAGGATCAAATCCCCGTCCCAGCCCGTGTGGACCCATATGCTGAACTAGGGAGTGCCCCCAGTTCAGTTCTCACTGGGGTGAGACCCCGGCCCAGTTCCTGCCCTGTGCAGCCCCAGGCCCACCTGTGGAGTGAAACTATGTGCAAAAACTGATGATGTGCAACTATGGAGACTGCTCTGGAGCCTCCCCCTTGTCTCTGTCAAAAACAATAAATCTTAAAAAAAAAAAGAGCTTTAACAGGATATGTATATATAAAATAAATCGTCAGGCAGTCAAAGCTGTGTGGAGTCACAGGTTGAAATCCCTGGATTCCACCACTTAACCAGTCATCTAGAGGCTCAAATCCCTTACATATAAAATTGGGGTAATAAAGGATTGTTAGGTAATCAAATTATGAAAATTACCTGACAATGCTACCATTAATAAATGGTAACTATCATGATAGCTATACTGACTGGTTAGTCTGGCAATATTACCAAATTATACAATTACTGTTAATTCCTCCATTCATAACAATGCATACAGCTGGCTCAATTTATTAAAGGTAAATAAATACATATTTTCCTTTGCTTTCCAAGATTCTGATTAGGCTACTTATCCCAAACATAATGCAGAAACATTGTGTCAAACACTTTTAAATCAGTCTTTAATTTTCAATTCAGGTGTGAGGCATATATACACAAACATTTATTCAAGGAATCAAGGAATGTATAGTATAAACATGTACAGCAAACACGTTTTTTCAAAACTGTACTTTCCATGTCCCTTTGAAATTACACTGCCTGAAACTTCAAGAGAAAGCGTTCTGTTAAGGCCTGGTAACCAAAACCTGGTGACACCATCTTTTATATTGCCCTACTCTTAAATGGCTAGCAAACAGCAGGTAATTGTCAGATGAACAGAATGCCATTTTAAAACAGACCCCCAAGATTGAAATTCTTAAAAGCCAAATTGGGGGAACCACAATACATTTTAAGTGCTCTGGCTGGAAAACATGTCAGCAGATGTGACTGCATGCCCAGGATGGGATGCCTCTAAACATGGAGCTGTGTAAAAGGCGTGAAAACAAAAAAGCACTATACTAGGAAAAGGGTGCATTAGGGGAATAAATTAAGGTTGCAGTGTGTTGCAAAATGGCCAACAGCACTTGTTAAAATGAAATCTTTAGTTGAAAGAACCTACAGATTAGGTTCTTCTTTCAACTAAAGATTTCATTTTCTGCTGTATGCTTCAGTAATCACATTACTTATATGTCAGCAACATTATAGTTTCCATAGACCTTCACAACTAGTCATTATTTATATTACCATATTGAAATTATCCAAACCAAATTTTAGAATACCACCTGGTAACTGTCTGTATGCAAGACCTCAACTCATATTTCTACTTTAATTATTAGACAAGGAATCTCCTAGGATATATTATGGGGATTCCTATAATTATAGTCATATTTACAAGATAAAAATATTTGGATAGAAAGCAAGTCTCATATTGTATACTGTACAGATGAGGTTTATAAATTGTTAGCACCGTATATACAATCCAACACTGCAAACTAATATTTCAAATTCAGCATGTTTCATTAATCATGATGGCATCTCCTCTCTATAAACACAAATGGTGTTTTATGGGCTGATAGTAGTATCACTGAATAATCAAGTACACAAAATTATCATCTCGAGTAGGCAGTACTAAATAAACAAAAAATTAGTCAGGTTAAATAACCTCGCTCCAATTACAGAAAATCTAAGATTTAAAGAAGGGTTCCCAGAGGCCCCTCTTGTTCCTTTTGCCCCAGCTTTAAGTTTTAAGAATGGACTAAGTGCTCAACTGCCACAAACAGAAACAAATTCTTTAAAACACAAGGTAGTGTATTGTTTTTAACTCAATTTTTTAAATTTTTCAGTTGTAGCTGTCATTAAAAAAAAAAAAAAATCATACATCTGATTTAAGTCTCTTTTAGATCAACATAAGCTATGCAAAGAAAATATTCTAGAAAGAAACTTAACATTTATTAAACCCTCATATGCCAGACACATTCAAATGAATTTAAAAGCCAATAAAGGTACGTAATTATCATTTTGCAAAAGAGAAATCTGAGGCTCAGAAGGTGCCACAAACCAGTTAATTGGTGGAACTGAGCTTCATCTCAAGGACTTCCCCTACTATATACATTGTCTCAAAATTATCTAAAGCTTTAAAATGCAGCTTAAAATGGAAAGCACTTTTAATATTAAACTTTTCATGATCCTAAAATGCCAACTTCATTTAATCCTTCATTTGTTAAACAGACACACTTTACATCAAATGGCACTAAGTGAAACAAAACTCAGTCTTAATGTTTTTTACAAAATAAGTTAACTTTAAGCAAAACAATGTCAGTGATGATAAATGCATTTCATTATTTATTTAGATGTTTAAGCTCTCGCACTAGATTTTTACAAGCTGGTGAACACTGACAGATTTCTCCCACAGAACTATAACCACACATTCCCAGACGGTATAAATATATGGTTGAACTAACAATACACATCACCATTTTATCAACTACATAATAAAACAAATTATCAAGTATCCAAGTATTAAGTTACACAGCTCAAAAGGCATATAAAATATTAGGTATCTGCTTAATTGATTAGCAGAAACCCACTTTTCTTTTTTGCAAGAGAGGTTGGGAAGAGAGAAAAAAAAATCACACTTCAAACAAAATTAAGTTGGTAAACTTCAGATTAAGTATGAAAAAAATTACAATTTCAGGATTTGATGATTAAGAATTGTTTTAGCTACAATAACAAAGCATCTCTATCATTAAAAAAAAATTTTACTAAATTAAAGAGCATATTCTATGTGTTCTGCACTAGACAAAGGCAACATTTTACTAAAAATACTTAATAGCCCCCTCCCATTCTTTTTTCAGGCCCTCTCTCTGTAAGTTGCACCCTAAGTGCAAACATTAAAATAAACTGTAAGGCTTTTTTGTCTGGCAGACATTAAAGACATGTGCTTCTGTACAATGTAAATTTTCAAAATGGAGGCTTTCTATAACAGCAGAAAATAAGATTTATAGAAAGACATTAAATAATCACTGTAGACTTGGTATAAAAATGGAAAAAAAATGTATGAATATGGGAGATGTAAACATAAAGTAAGCAGGCAAATAAACCATATAGGCGCTATTTTCTATATTTGAAATGACTAAAGGGATAAACCACATAAGGTCCAGAGTGTTCATAGTTCCTGGGATTTGTTTTGTCTGATACCAAAAATGTACAAGTATTGTGCTGGGTATTTTGGCACCTAATCTTTCTAAATTTCTTACATTGATAAAGATTCTGGCATGGGAATAATTTTAAAGATGTAACTCAATATTACATAATTTTAGGTAAAGTCAATTGATACAAAGGATAAGCACATTTTAAATTGCTACACAGCAAGAATATTTTGCTAAGTGTCAACATAGGTTGATCATAAACCCAAACATAGAGGTTGCAATTCTGTCAAGCTTGTGGCCTGGTAAAACTGCTTTTCAATACTCCTATGGAAGCTTCATTAAACTTATTCACTGAACCAACATGTTGGCTATTATACATGACAAATTAGGTCCTGTTGCAAGTTCCACTTCCACGGAAATGGCACCAGGCACCCCAGTTTTATTGAATGCAACAGTTGTTTCTATGACCATTGGAATCTTTGAAGCGCAGCCTCATTTTAGGACGATACTTTTCCAAATACAGAAGTTGCTTGCTGTTAAAAGCTCCTCGTCGCTTTCTGGAAGGAAAAAACAAAAGATTTAATTAAAGCAAAATTTCTCTATGATCAAGTTTACTGTGCTATAGGCAGTTATCACTTCTCTTGTGTCAATTTATCTCAATTATTACACATTGTGACTTAATGCAGAACTATACACTTGACCTTAGCAAAAAGGCCAAGAAGCTATTAGTGCAGAACTATAGACTTGTACACATATGTAAATGAAAAAAGGGTAGTAAAGTTAATTTTTCAAGTCTTCTGAGTGGTTACAAATAGTTGAAATTTATAAATCCATATATGAAGTCCAAGAAAACATAAAACTTATTTATAGTAATAGATATTAGAGACGAAACCTCTGGTGACAAAGGCCATGAGGATACTTTCGGAAGCTATATTCTTAATCGAGGGAAACTCAAAAAACCCTGAAATTATTTTTCTTTGATGTAAAAAGGATTGCACACTCGAAATTGTTCCTCAGTCAAAATGGTCAACCCACGTTTTTATCTGGAAGTTTTGAGGTTACACCATGATTTGTGAAAGAAATATCCCAACTTGTGGCAAACGACTGGTTCTCCCACTATGAAAACACACCTGCCCACACCGTGCTGAGTGTTCAGCAGTTTATGACCACAAAGTGGCATGACCCCTGTATCAACCCACCCTCCCTATTCATTCACCTGATCTTACTATCCCCACAACTTTGTTTCCCTGCATTTAAAACGTCCTCAAAGGGAAACATTTTTGTCAATGTGGAAGAGGTGGAAAACAAAACAAAACAGTGGAAGCACCTTAAAAAGGCATTAAAATCGACAAGTTAAAAAACTTTTGAGGAGAAGCCGGGATGGCTTAGTGGGTTAAGTGCTCACTTTGCAGCCCTGAGGACTGAGGATCAAATCCCGGCCCTGGCCCGTGCGGACCCATATGCTGAACTGGGGAGTGTCCCCAGTTCGGTTCTCACCGGGGTGAGACTCCGGGCCCAGCTCCTGCCCTGTGCAGCCCCGTGCCCACCTGTGGAATGAAACTATGTGGAAAAACCAGTGATGTGCAACTATTAAGACTGTTCTGGGCCCTCCCCCTTCCCTCTGTCACTATCTCTCTCTCTCTCTCTGTCAAAACAATAAAAATAAATCTAAAAAAAAGTTTTGAGCAGTTGAAAAAATGTCTCAATAGGTATATTGCATCAAATAGAGTACTCTGAAGGTTACTGAAGATTAAACATGTTAAGAATATACAGTTTTTATAAATAAATTCCAGTTTTTTTCCTGGGTCCCCCCTCATATACTGTGCTAGGTGGTTGTCTTGTTTGGCTGTTATCAACTCATTACCTTTGAGACCTGTGCATTTTATTATATATCAACTACATTTCAATGAAAAGACAAATAAACAAGCAACATATTCAATTAAAAATTTAAAGTAAAACAATTCAAAAAATTATCAGAATAGAACCCAATTTGCACAAGATCGGATCTTTATTCCCTGGTTTTAATAGTATCCTAAAAATGATCAGATTGGCTATTGGAGGAAAAAACATAGCTTTCATAGCAATATAATTAAACTAACATTCAATGAGAAAATAAAAAAAATTCATTATATACTTACTGTCTTATGTACTGTACTGCATCTTCGTATTTCATTCCACCTTCAATTAATGCAAGAGCAACAAGCACTGGAGCTCTGGTAAGGCAAGAAGTTTTAAAAATCATTTTTCCCCCAAAAATCAAATCCTGGAAAACAGTCCAACATTCCCCAATACAGAAGTACTATTATTTACTACACTCCCTATGTAATATATGTATGTAAATGTTGACTTTATGTTAAAAAACTAATAAAGTATCAGTGATTTCCTATCAAAATCAGATTCTATCTAGAACCTTAAGTATTACAAGTAATTCTAGGGTTAAAACTCGTATTATTGGAAGGCAATCTTGAAAATATTTAGGGAGATTATGTCCTGAAAAATGTGGACAGTTTTTCCTGAATTCCAAGTGAAAAATATTTTCCACTTTAAAAAATGGATGTTTTTAAATTCATGAATGCCTTTCATAAAGATCTTCTGGAAATTTGTTTTCTTTGTTTTATTATCAATGAGATAGTGATGTAGTTGTATGTCAATCCCCCACAGGGCCATTGAGTTAAACCATTTACTCTTTGCATGAATAGGACCTTTTCAGGTGGTGAGGTTATAGGGTCATATTAGTGATTTACAAATCTGGACACGCATATTTTGGCACTACTGGGTAATGAGTTCCCGCTGAATCAGTATCTCCAGCATTAAGAACCCTATCAAAAAGTATACCACATGCAATGCAAACTACCGTAGAAATTATTCATAACCCTTTTCTCCAATGAGTTTGGACAATGATTCCCATACCATGATACAACCTAGACATACAAAGTATTAAAAAAACACACTTGCCTAAAGAGATGAATGTAAATTTGTAGATACAGCATTTATTAGTTCCAGCTTTACTGAAAACACATTACTGTTATAATCACCTACTTTTTAATTTAGTTCTTCAGTAAGTAATCTAACAAAGCAAACTGATCCATGAAGAGATTAACTGAGTTTTTATTGGATTCAACATCAAGCTTTTAATAGAATTAAGAACAATACCATCAGCTGGACTAAAAAATTTTTCTTACCTCCCAAGGCCTGCCACACAATGAACAGCAATGCAACAACCAGGTTCTTCACGAAACTTATTTTTCACAAGACTTAACCAGTCATCAACAATCTGGCTAGATGGAGGCGCACCATCATCAAAAGGCCAATCCTAAGTCAAAAGAACATTTAAATATTTTATATTTTATAAATACCATATCAATGATTCTAAACTTAGGGGAAGCCAGGGTGGCTCAGTGGGTTAAGCACTCACTTTGCAGAGCTGGGGACTGGGGATCGAATCCCAGCCCCAGCCCGTGCGAAACCATATGCTGAACTGGGAGCTCCCCCAGTTCAGTTCTCTGTGTCAAAAATAAATAAATAAATAAAATATATTAAAAAAAAAAAAATGATTCTAAATTTCTAATATTCAAATGTTATCAAATCATTTTTAACGGGTTTAAACATGTTTTATGAAAGCCTTGTCAATAAATGCAAATGCCAAATCTTTATAAAGATCTTTTATATTTATTTAAAACATTTGGTTTTGCTTTCGTTTAAAATTTTATTTTGTTTGAGAGGGAGGGAGGGAGGAAGAGGGAGGGCCCATAGTAGTCTCCATAGTTGTACATCATTAGTTGTGACAGTTTCATTCCATACAGGTGGATATGGAGCTGTACAGGGAGAAACACAATTGGGGGCCTCTGCTGCCACCCCGGCGGTTACCAGTTGCACTGTAGTTCAGCATATGGGTTTGCATGGGCCTGGGCTGGGATCCCTGGACCTTGTGGCTGCCAGGTAAGTGCCAACCTGCTGAGCTATCCCAGCATCCCTGCTTTCACTTTTATTTTGAAATTAAGATATCACATAATTTTGTAAAACTTTAAAAAAATTAAGCTTTCGTAGTATAGAATTAAACACACAGGAACTATTAAATACTTACAAGAACACGGATGCCTTCTTTCTCCACAAGAGTAGTGTCATAAGTTGCTTCACATACTCTTACTATTGTGGTAACTCCATACTTCTTAAGTTCCTGGATAAAACATACATTAAAAAATACTCAATATTAAGTCTACACCATGTCACTACTGTCACCATTTGTCATTCTGATCATTTCTTCTACAGGTATTGCTTAAAAAATCATGGAATAAATGGTACAGATAACAGTTTTAACAGGGAAGTGAAATCTTATTTTAAATAATACTAGGAACATTAAAAAAATGTTCAGTAATACACATTTTAATAAATTAAGAATGAAAAAAAAAATTCTAGTCTTACAAAGGCTCTATGGAAAAAAATCAGCTACATGACTGGATACCTTCTGGACAACTCTCATATACTGAAGTTGTTTCCAGTCATGGTGATGCTGGCTAGCTAGAAATAAAACACTACCAAAAGACGATCAGAAATAATTCAGACAAGGGTAAACAGGACCCAAAGAATCACTTTTGACTGAAAGTAACCTGGCTCTATTTGATCACGAACTCCTTAAACTCACTCACTTGCAGTAGTATGTAATTTAGAGCCTTAAAAGTACAAAGACCCTAAAATCCTGAAAATACAGAGTTAAAAAACCCACATCATTTAAAACTATAGGCTTTAAGATTTACAATGCGCATTATTACTAAAATCTTAACTCTTCTGGCTTGTAAAATTTATATGGTCATCAAAAGTATTTCTACACTCTGGAGGGCCTATTTGCCATTTTTGAGTAATATGCACATATTTATAAAGTAAAATGCATATGCATCCAAATAAATTATTCAGCATTATATTCCTTCCTTCTACTCCCAAGAGAGGTAGTAAGATAGTTCTGGATACCTAGCAACCTCCAGGAAGGAGGATTGGTAACCAAAAATCAGATTCTACAAATCAAATGGGGTCTAAGACATAAACTAAATTAGGTTTATAGTATTAGGCTAAGCTGACATATGAACAATCTGTAAGTGGCAGCCCATCTCCTATAAGTTTCATGTAAGATAAGCAAGAGCTATACTGTTACACTGTCCAAAACAATAAATTAAGAAACTGTGAGGTACAAAGGACTAGATATTAACTTACAAATCCAAACTAACTCAAGTACATGTCCTTCCAGAAATTTGTAAAATTACTTTTAACCTAAAGACGACACTGGCATTTCGTTTGAGAATTCAGACTGTAGGCACACTCAGAATTCTACAAAACATTTTGATAGAAAAAAACAACCCCACTTTTAAATTGCAATCAGTTTAAGACATCAAAAAGATTCAAACCTTACCTCTATAAATTTGTTTAAGGTTGCATTGGTCGGATTGTGAGTAATAAGAAATCTCATGTTCTTGTATGTGACTTCCACAGGAGCTGGGCGGTTCATTCGAGCCATGTTAATTTAGTGAAAAGCACTCAACAGGGTTATGAAAGACTTTAAAAATTGAATACAGAAATGATGCCAAGAAACTGAGTCTACTTCAATATACTCCACTTGAAATTCTCAGTGCTTTGAGTATGAAGTCGGGAGTAATGGGAAATGAAATGAACCTCCTAACACGAAGCAGCAATTCTTCAATCCAGTAATACTGAGGCAATAGAAAGGAAGTGCACTGAGGTTTACCCCATCCAGGTCAGAACTTGTAAAATGCTCTGCAGATTTCAATTCAACACTTCTGTGTCCAGGTTAACCACTCTTATGGGGGCTTCTTGGTGGAGTAGTAAAGAATTTTTATAGTTCACTTGTCTGCATAGAGGTCGTGCTGTGCCTGGCAGTAATCTCCACTGCCCTTCAGAAACTCCATAAATGTGTGACCAAGAACACCACAGAACTGCTGTTTAAAAAAAGAGAGAGAAAGAGGGAGAGAGAAAAAGAAGTTGTTTTCCAATTAAAAAAAACACACATTATACTATTACAGTATTTATGTACATAAAACTATATTTTTGAATTTGGATCCAAGCCACCTTTTCAACTTTTACTTGAACCACAAAAATACAAGGATGATTACAAAATATATCAATAAGCATAAAGCAAGCATTTACAAATAGATTACTTTAAATTGAAATTACTGATCTAATACAAAAATCTCTCTAACACTGTTACAGTTGGTCGATATCCTTATATTCTATTAAGCATCCCTTTTGACATATAGTTGTTTACTTTAAATTGTTATAAACTATATGTACAACTTTATTGACTTTTAAAACTAAATATTTTGACATACAAACTTTATGAAAACTTGGAGGCTGTTAGTTTTTGCATAATTGACTTCTCCAATATATTAAAAAAAAATGATTTTCAAAACGATTCCATATACATTATCTCACTTGATACTTAACAACTGATTAATTTATCATTCCCTTTTAACAGATTTTCCTCATTTAAGTCTGATAATCAACTTGTTATGTGAAATAAAGGACCTATGCTTATAAATAAAAAAAAATCCATTTATAACTATAAATTATTCATCATTTCAATACTCTATTTTAAAACCAAAATATCACTCACCCAAACTAAAACTGAAAAAATTAGTCCCTAGATTACTATATTAAGGGCTTTATTGCAGTGAATAAAGACTGCAGTAACCTGGAAATAATTTCAATTACAATCTTACCTCAAATCCTAAATATTACTTTCTTAGAAGAGAAAGTGTATTCCTGCACCTTTTTTGATGACATACCTGTAAAGCTGTTAATGACTTACTCTCAGTATTTTGATATCCAGGTACTATCTTTTCGCAATTGTAACCTAATTTCTTAGACAGTACGTCACACCATTATTTCCATATTTAATAGCTAAAATTCCTGTTACAGCTGAGTATAGCCACATTCCTTCATGTAAATAGTTTTATCAGGAAGCAGAGAAAGCAACATAGGAATATTTCACTTAGTGAATTGGTTATTTTCGCTGAGTTGGAGCCACCAGGCTTGGATAGGGGGTTTGCTAAAGTTATAACAAAATAGCAGCAGTGATCAGTAACATACCAATCATCTTTCTGTCCGGCCCAAAACACCACTTACTCCTTCCCAATTTCCTCGAAACAAGAAAAAACTATGATAGGAAGTTTGGAAATACCAAAGAATTTCTCCCCTATCATTTATGACTTGCGTATAATCACACAGGGGAAAAGAGCAATTTCTGTGCAGAAGCTTACGTCCATTTGTCATATTGCAGCCATGGCAATTAATCTGTATAACCGTTTTGTAAAATAGTTCGTTGGAGAGTTTGCCCACATCTACTCATATTTTAGGTAATGCGTCTGGAACAAAGAGTTTATAAAATGCTGCTTACTCTTGGGAATTCTCTTAGCTTTCTTGGTTTTCAACTTATTTACTGTCATCAAACAAAATTCATAAAAAGAGGTAGGAAGCACTACCTCAGAATTTGGATCCCAAGCAGGTCGACGGTTCCAACGACAGCACAAACAACAACTTAATACTTTTGGAATGGTAGAAGCTTTCACAGGGACAGAATATAAATCTTAGAATTCTGGCTCTGGTTGGCTACTGTTGCCACAAGCCAACAGGAGGCAACACTTTACTCCAAGGATTTCAGTAACAGTTCTAAGTAGTCCCGATTAAAAGGTGCCATCAGGGCCATTCTAAGATTGGCAGGGAAAGTGCGTGCTGGTGCCGGCCGGGGACTTCTATGCTTCAATGCAACAGTAGCCCTGGAAGTTTCCAAGACCAATTCTCGACCGACCTGCCCCAGGGAAAGGACAAGACTCGACTTGTTCCCATCACCCAGAGCCTTAAGTGCGGCGTAAAATTCGGAACAGTTCGAATTACCAGGTGGAGACTAGGGGAGCAGGGCGGGGCAGGGAGTCAGGGACCTCACCTAGCCGTTTCGCTCCAGCACCCGCAAGGCTGTAGCTGGCGATAGCCCCAGATGGCCGCCGTTCCGCGTACGCGGCGCACACGGGGCCCGCCCGCGGCGCCCCCTCTCCGCGCCGCAATCACGGGTTCGCACCGCTCCTTCAGTCAGGCGCGGATGCCGAGGCCATTTTGTCTGAGGCGCCGGTCCCGGCCGCCGAGCGCCAAGGTGGCTACACCAAGCTCCTGTCCCGTTCCGGCCCTCGAGCTCGGAGCTCCGGGCCGAGACCGTTACCAGCCCCGCCTACCCACGGTGGCCCGGGTCTCGTGGCGACCCTACCACCGTCGCCGCGCCCCTCCCCGTATCCGGCTCCGCAGTGACACGCGCAGCCTTTGCCCCACCCCGGACCACGTCTCCCGCTCCCTGGGCGGGCCGCTCTCTTTCAACCAAACAAAGGGGTCTCGGGATGTCGCAGAGACCGCCTGGCCGGGACCAGGCGCGCCAGACTGCAGGGCCAAGGGCGGAGGCGGCGGTCACAAAGGGGCTTTTGTGCCGCCCCGCCCGGTCCGCTGCGGCGGCCGCAAACGCCCCCGCCCGCCGCGCAGGCCCGGCCGCACCGCCCCCGTTGCCCGGGGCTCCTGAGGGACGAGGAAGCCGGTGCCTCCCGGGGCCAACCGCCACATCACAATCCCCGGCCTCAGGAGGGGGACCACCGGCCAATCACGGGGCCGTAGAACGGTCCCCTTCTGCCTGGGACCCACCAGAACTGCGGGCCGAGTGGCGGGGAGCGGACGCCGGGTTCTGAACAAAGGCGACGGCGGGGATGGGGAGGCCGGTCGTGGAGCCCCGGTTCGAGAGGCGGCGGTGCGAAAAATACTCACAGGAATATGTTTACTCATTGAAGATTGTGGCTTAATCATACAGCCGGTCCCGAGGCGGCGGCGACACAGGCGGTGGCGGCGGCTACAGGGCAAGGGTTGGTGGTGGTCGTGGCGGGGCGGCGGCGGCTTTGCAGACGGCGGCGAGAACACCAGACTCTACCATGCAGTGAGCGGCTCCAAGGAGAGCGCGTAGCCAAGCCGGCCCGCAGTCGACAGAGCCAATGCGCGCACCGAGGCGCCCTTGCGTCACAAGCCCTCCCTTTTATAGCCGGCCTTACGTGCGCACCCCTGGCCGCCAATAGCGGCTGGGCCCCCCCCACCCCCCGCCTGAGTGTCGGGGAGCGGGGGCGGAAGTCCGCCCCCCACGGACGTCACCGCACGGCGGCCGCTGCCGGTGTGAACCGGTTGATGAATGGCGGAGGGCTCCTGGGCGGGGGAGGGAAGGGGCCTAGGAGGCACTCCGGAGAGGACAAAGTCTGGGGTGGGGAAGGGATAGGAACGAGACAGGATTCAATCGATAGGGAGGAATCGCGCCGCAAACTCTGGTTCTTATTAAAACACATTTCTTGGAAGGCTTAAGTTTGCCTCAAACTTTCAATGCAGTCCCTTTAAGGCTGGAACCGTGTCTCATTCCCGGCTGTGCTTGCTTCTACCTTAAGTTGTAACCACAGTCATCTTTTGCCAGCGGTTTACCTTGGCACCTGAGCCCCTACGATCAACGTCATCAAATAGTATTTATGTCCCATGACCGCTGGATCCAGTGGCTCAACGCCTTTAATGCCACGGTTCTAGGCTCGGACTAGTTGTACTTGGGGCCGGGGGCACTCTCAAGCGGAGAGAAACTTGTCTTCACAAACTCATCGTGTGTTAGGGAGCCTACCTTGTGATTCAGATAAAGCCCTATGCTGGCTATAGTGTTTTCTTCGGTCACGTCTACAGTACTACATACGCTGGCAACTGCATTTTGGCTCAATTGTGGCATTTCGAAATCACATGCATCCTTTGAACTACAGTTCGCTTGATGTGTTGTCACAGATAATGAAAGGCTGGTAAAAGGAAACATTTTAAACATTAAGAATCTTAGGTTTTGTCAAGGCCTTATGTAATTCTCCTGCGTCAAAGCTTAAGCTTTGCGTTTTGTTCATTATCAGTCCTATTGTCCCACTGTCTTCATAATTTAGACCCTTACGTAGAGCCTTATCAAAAGTGTTCTGTGCTACACAAGGGCAACTCTGACATAATTTGAAAACCCTTTTTCTTTTGCTGTCGGGGAGGAGTAAACAGGACTACTTTGAGGAACTCGGTTTTCTAACAGGCCTTTTGTTTGCTGTTTTCACTGAGCAGTAGATTGTAGAGGGCTTTAGGGATCAAATTGTGTCCTCAGTGTACTGAAGCTCTTAGGATTTATTGGAGTGTCTATTTAGAGACTGCTTTCAACTTATAAACATATACACTGTAAACAAAGAAAGTGCTTTCAGAAAAAGAATTGGGTCAGGCTTTTACAGGGACAAAAATCTACTCATCATTTTAAGGAAATTGCCAAGGGAACTTTTTAGTCCATCTAAATCAAGGAAAATTAAAGGGTCTGAGAAATATATCATGTCCCTTCACAATGAAACTATAAAAGGAGCAATAATTTTAAAATCTTGAGTTCTAAAAAAATATGGAAAGGTTAAAAAAATAATCTTGGAATGGAAGGGGCCTTCCTAAGTAGATTAGAGAACTTGTCACAAAGAAAAAGACAAATATTATATAGAATTTAAAACTTCAACATGGAAAAAGTCTTAAAACATGACTGTCACACTGGGAGAAAATATTAGCTATGTATCATGGGAAGAATTAACATTGTAAAGAAAAAGCTTCACTAACACAAGAGTGTAGTTAACATTAAATCAGCTACTCTTACTACAGGAGTTTGTCAGCACAGGAATGCTAATTGGAATATGAAATTTTTTCATGTAATGATAGCAAAAAATGAATTTGGTGCAACAAGGTATAAATTCAGCAAAAATGGTAAGCAGGGCCAAATCAGTGTTAAACAGTTTTCTTGTAGAACTTGTGATACAAGTTGTGAGCCATGTGATCCACAGATCCTATAATTACCACAAGCAGTGTTGACATGAAATACCTAGCCAGTTATGTTTGACAGGTGTGACACCTGGGCTCAAACTCAAGTGGACTGATCAGCTTCTGGGATCTTAGCTTCTCGGATGAGGTACCACCTTGTTCTACTTTGAAAAGGATATAGTTCAAGGATGGAAAAAAACTAGAGAAAGCTTTTGCTATTAAGAGAAAAGACACACTTTAAACAGGAAATAAATTTGGTCTTCCTGACCAGCTTGCTGACTTCTCTTAGAGTAGTAATGGGCCTGTCACGCTGGCAGCTCCTCTGTTTATATGTGCCCTTCTCCATGTAGTTCACTGTTGTACTGAGGTTGTGTACTTCACTCAACCCAATGGTTCTAAGCTGCTGATTCTTGGAGAACGGTACCATTCCAACCTTGACCAAGAGACTCCTGTGGTCTGAAGACTCAAAGCTCTACTAATTTGCATTTGGAACTCAGTCCCCATACTTATTAACACAGGGTCTCTCCTGACTGAGCCAACAAGGCTTGCAAATAGGGGTCCAGACTTCCAAAAGTATGAACACATCTCTCAAAGTCAATGCTCCAGAAGAAAACCTAAGATGGAAGACTTCTCCTGCTAAATAAGCTATAAGTTCCTTTTCTCAGCAAAACCTTGTCATTATGCTCACATGGCATGCAGGACTTTTCAAAATGCCAAAGCAAATAGATGAGAGAAGAAAACACTGTTAAAAGCATTATGAGGAAGATCCGTATAGATGAAAAACCGTGGAAGACAAATCAGCAAATCCTGATGAAGAGAAATCCTTACAAGGACAGCAGATATAGTAAACACTGAATGACTCCAGTTATACCACACGTGTCAAAGGAATGGGGGATTTCATTTCTTTCAATCTTCTCAGATTGATTAGGTCTATGAATGAATAGTCATTTGGGGCTATGAGGAAGTCTGATTTAAAAAACCACTTAACATAGCAGGAGTATTACCATTGCCATGACAGAAAGATCAAATGCAACCATATCAACCCAGAAAAAACCACCAGCTTGCAATGTATAATGATGAGTCAAGTATACGTAGTAGAAGCAAATACCATGTACTAAGTAAGTTTCTGAATAATAGTGCAGAGGGTGATCATAAGGACATTCCCATATTTAAGAAGTGTCCTAAAAATTCAGGGATATAACCATAGATCTTATCAACATTGTAAGTTTATTATCCTTTTGTTATTACAGAACAGCTATTTTATATTATTTCCAAAACTAATCTTGTGTGATTGTGATAAAA
This sequence comes from Craseonycteris thonglongyai, assembly GCA_004027555.1. NCBI lineage: Eukaryota > Metazoa > Chordata > Mammalia > Chiroptera > Craseonycteridae > Craseonycteris > Craseonycteris thonglongyai. The sequence continues at coordinate 21,483 of PVKE010009425.1, forward strand.
TATTTTTAAAAATGTACACTTAAATTTCTGTGAACATATAATTTTCATTGTGTGAATTTGTTTAAAACTAAAGCATACTCTGATAAAGTGACTTAGTTTTCTTCCCTTAAGACATTAAAGTTTATTAATCTGTTTTTCATGTCCACGTATTTTTGTATAATTATTATTATTTTTTTTTAAATATATCTTTTTAATTAATTAATTTTTATTGTTTTTGACAGAGAGAGAGAGATGCAGAGACAGGGAGAGAACTGAACTGGGGGAGCTCCCAGTTCGGCATATGGTTCCTCACGGGCCAGGGCCGGGATTCCATCCGTGGTCCCCGGCGCTGCAAAGTGAGCACTTAACCCACTGAGCCATCCCGGCTTCCCCTAATTATTATTTTTTTAATTGAGGTATATTTGACATATAACATTAGTTTCAGGTGCACAACATAATGATTTAATATTTGTATATGTTGAGAAATAAATCCCCATACTAAGCCTAGCTATTAACTGGCCCCATAAATAGTTACAATTTTTTTCTTGAGATGAGGCTATTAAGTCTTAATAAGTTTGATGAATAATAAAAACTGAACAGTGGTGTTATGCCATCATTTCTGTGGGAATTTTATACACAGATGTCTCCAATGAGCAATTCAGCGTATCACAACAAGCCTTTCAAGGACAAAGTCCATAGGCCAATAGCTACACTGTGTTATTGTGTTTTGTGCTGTTAGACATAGAAACTAGAAACTGTCAGTCACCCACTCAGGTGGGTGCTGAGGGTGTAAATATCTTTAGATAAATGAATCCTGCTGCATCAGAAATAAACATTTTAGTAAATCACAAAATTGAATCAGTAGAGATAATGTTTTTCCTGCAAAATTGATTAAAGCAGTTTTCAACTTAAAAAAAAATCATCTATTTTAAGTAACAATTATTTTTACTTAATCTCTATTATGTCCATTTCCTGTCCTTTGATTTTTTTATGTTTAATTTTAATCAACTTAAATGTAAACCTGAAAATTGCTTAACTAAGCCTTCAACTGAGATGAGATGTTTTCACATGAGAAACTGTCACTTAACATAGTACTTACATCTGTGGAGGTTCAGTGCACATATTATGATAGACAGATTAGTCAAAATAATATTTCCATTTGCATGCTGGAAGGAACTGTTTCCTTGGGACACTGAATAAAGGACTTATTATGAACTTATAATAATTCATAGCATGCCATTATTATGACTGATACTGGTACCTAGAGGAGTCTAGTTTGAGAAAACTTATTTTTAGTAAATTTGGAAAAATTTCCTTTACTATTCTAAAGTCTGAATAAAAATAATTTGGGGATTGGAAATCAGGAGGGCCACAATCTCTGTAATTGTTTAGAACATGTTGAATTATGGCACAGTCTGAAGTGAGGCAAAAATAGCTTAGAAAAGGAGAATTTAATCTGGCCAGAGAAAGGAATGAAGTATAAATAAATTTTAAAGGTTGGTTATGTATGCTATGGCAAAGCTGTCACTTGACAGGTTTAATTTACAGCGTTGGCATTTAGCTGCAGATAATCCAGTCAGACACCAACCTAAGCAGCATTACTGAGTAAGTCTTACATAAAGAGACGTGTTCTTGAATGGTTTCTGGCAAACATAACATTTGTTTAACGAAAAGGCTACAGTTGTCATGCTTTTCCTCCATTCTAACAATTGTTTTTTAACTGGGCATTTTCAACAACCATTGCTATTTTTACTGTAGTATTTCCGTAACTCATTTCATCAATGAGAGATACTAAATGAGAGAAAGTTAGTATAGAAACACTTAAAATTTTTTCTATTTAAAGAGTTGTCATGCTCACTTCGGCAGCACATATCACAAAAAATGTTGGCATATCATGTGTTGCTTGACTCCTCAGACATATTAATACACACAGTATATACTCAACTTGTATTTGTTTGGAGATGATCAGGTCACTTCCTCATTAAAATCTTTTTTGGGGCATCCCATACCTTGTTCTCCTGTTTTCTTCTCAGGCTCCTTTTAGTCTATCATTCCCTTTAATGATGATATGAACTGGAGGTTTGTACTAGGACTTCCTAGCTCCTCTGCCGGCTCCCTGGGGTTTTCACCATTCCCATTACTTTTGGCTGTGGACCTTCGCTTTCTCCTCAAAACTGATTTGTTAAATGCCCAACATAACCCAGGCACTCTTCTGTTTTATGGTGAACAACAGAAACATTGTTTCTGCCTCCAGTGGAACTTTACAGGTGAGGAAAAATAACTAAGGAAAGCATAGAATTGTAAGTTGTTATATGTGCTGTGAAGGAGGTAAAACAGAATAGCTGGAGTAACTTACTTTAGACAAGGAAGTCAGGGGTAGTGTGTCTAAGGAGACCCAGACCTAAATGATGAGAATGAATCAGGGAAAGAGGGTGGGGAGAGAGAGATTCTTGGTGGAGGAAATGACAGCACAAATACCCAAGGTGGGAAGAGTTTGGTGGTCAGCTCATGGAGATGAAAGACTTGAGCAAAATTTTAAAAAGAGGGAAGAAAGGCAGGAGTCATCTTGGTGATCTGGCAGGGACTAGGTCATATAGGGCCTTGCCTGCCGTAGTAAGAATTTGGAGTTTATTTTAAAGACAATGAGCAACAGCTACATAACAGAAAATATTTCAAGAAATTTTTCTATATGTGGAGATTGAATTGGAGGGAGCTCAAGAATGAAATTGGTGTCATAGGGTGAAATACTTGAGGTTTTCTACCTTGTTAGATAGAGGACAGTGATAGTGTTGATTATGATGAGGACAATGAGAATGAAGAAAAGTGGATAGATTAGAGATTGGAAAAGAATTCAGAAGACTTGAATTATAACATGCCCTACAGCTTCCAAAAATTGTTGTGAATATCCAAGTAAAGATTTAAGGCCATTATTACAAGCTTATTTTATGTCATGGTGAATAGTATAGACACACTGATATAAAATAAAGTTCTGTAATTTCACATGACCATTTTTATTAGCACTGTGTTTCTAAGGAATAACCAGAAACATGAAAGAGATATTGTACTCAATGTATGCTTGGAGAAAGGCACTATTTCTGAGGATTTTCGGAGGATAAAGAAGTGAGACCTCTTAAAAATGGTATATTTAAGTTTTCATAGAACCAAATCAAATTTCTGATAGCTATAATAGTAAGAAAAGCTAAATTTTCTTGTGCCCTTATTGTTTTTCGAATTGTGCTAAACATACATTTACATTTTTTTTGAACTTGTTAGAAAAGTCAAACTGAGATATAAATTGGTTTAAAAAACTCAATCACTTGAGATGTCTACATAATGAAACATCTACAAAATGGCATGTTTTTTAGATGTTAAAGTATCCTTTAATGACTTTAACATGAAGAAAATGCTTACTAATTAGTAATGCTAAATGAAAAGAGACAAGATACAAATTATTTAATTTATATAATTACAAACATGTAAAAATACAAGTAAAATATGGAAAAAAATAAACCAGAATGTTACAGCTGACATTTAAGTGTGATAACACACATTTGTTGGTGTCATTGGTTGATGAACAATTCTTTTCTTTATACATTTCTATATTTTCCCATTTCTTTCTAAAAATGCTGCTCTTATGATTTGAAACATTTAATTGTATGATGACTATTCATAAGTAGAAGAATGGGTATTTGTGTGGCATTTAAAAATTGGGAGTTAGAATTTGTCCAAGAACAGGTTGCTTTTACAGGCTGTAGCGTTGTTGCAATCTATGCAAAAGAGATGAAGGCCTCAGGTCATCCTAACCTGATTCCAGCTGCCTAAATATCACAACCATTCTTGTTTTGAGTCTATCCATGCTCCCAGAAAATTAATCGCATTATAATTTGCTTTTTTAAAAAAGATTTATTTTATTGTTTTTGAGAAAGACAGAGACAGAGACAGAGAGAGACAGAGAGAAGGGGGAGGGCTCAGAGCAGTCACCATAGTTGTACATCATCAGTTTTCGACATGGTTTCATTCCACACAGGTGGGCGAGGCAGCACAGGGTGGGAATTGGGCTGGGGGCCTTCTGCATGGGAAGAATGCCCCCTCGAGCCAGGGGCCAAACGGTGGGGCAAGAACCGAACTGGGGGCCTACCACATTTGAAGTACAGACCAGTTCAGCATATGGGTCTGCACGGGCAGGGCTGGGATTTGATTCTTCGTCCCTAGGGCTGCAAAGTGAGCGTTTAACCCACTGAGCCATCCTGGCTTCCCCTATAATTTGCTTTTAATGTGTATTTATTTGCCATTAGATGTGGGAATGTAAGGTCCAACCAGTGAGAGACTCCCTGAGAACTTTAAATAAAATAAAATATGCTTGCTTTTAGAGAATTAAAACAGGAACTCTGATACCATAAAGGTGTTTATATACCATATCTGTGGCTATAAACCAAAAGATTGCCTATAAATGTATGACTAACAGTTGGATCATCTAAAACTTGAGTCAAGGTGACTTGTGTGTAATCTAAGGGAAGTCATACTGGGATGTGATTATAAACTGAAGCTGAATCAATGTCATTGTATCTATCTAGAGAAAGGTTATGAGGAAAGGAAGTTGATGGCTGAGTACATAGAAGAGTAAAGTCTAAGGATTTGAAGGTTGTTAGTGTTTATCCAGCACTGTACAGGGAAGAGACATTGGGTCTGTATACTATAATCATGTGGGTTGTAGAGGTATCTTACTATATAGGGTGATATTAAAGATATCAAATGACATTTTTTGAATGCTTACTATATACTGAGTACTGCATTATGAACTGTATTAATCCTCTTGTAAATCTCTCCAGATTGATGTATTTTTAAAAAAGATTTATTATTTTGAGAGAAGGTAAGAGAGAGAGAGAGAGAGAGAGAGAGAGAGAGAAGTGGGGAGGGCCCAGAGCAGTCTCCATAGTTGTACATCATTAGTTGTGACATGGTTTTATTCCACACAGGTGGATGTGGGGCTGCAAGGGGTGAGAACCGAACCAGGGGCCTCCCACATGGGAGGGGAGAGCCTTTGCCACTGAGCCATCCTGGCAGTTACCAGTTGTGCCGCAGTTCAGCATATGAGGTTCACATGGGCTGGGACCAGAAATCAAACCCCAGACCTCGCAATTGCAAGGAAGATGCGCAACTGCTGAGCTATCCTGGCATCCCCCCTCCAGATTGATATCATCCCCATTAGAAAAATCAGTGCACGGAACCTCAGAAAGTTTAAGGTCACACAAGTACGTGATGCAGCTGGGATTCAAATCCCATTGGCTTGATTACAAGGGCCCCTGCTTCCACCACTCAGCTAAGCTGCTCTCCTACTCTTGAAAGAGTCCTTAAGGTTACAGTATTTACTATCTTATGCTCTGCTTCTTTGCGCAACAAACTTTTCATTGTTTATTGGGATATTCTAATATGAGCATATTCTAATTCTAGAAAGTAATCATTCCATTACAAATGTACTTGTATTCTGGCATATATGTCATGTTTTTATGTGTTTAGTAAAAGTGAATCATAAAATATGATTATATAGTAAATTACTGAAAATCCACCCTCTCATTCTCATGAATATTTCAAGAGACATTATCCATTAGGCCAGTGCTATTAAAAGTGCAATCTGAACTGCTGCCAGGATTATCTTCCTTAGTTTTTCATAAATGAGGCCATTTCATGAACTTTTAATTATTTATTCTCTGGATTGCTCTTGTCCGAAGGAAACAAACTATTCATACTATCTCTCAGCTTTTTGGGGATAAATTTTAAGTTCTATGATTGTGGGGGATGCCAATATAACCATCACTAATGATGTACAACTATGGAGACTGCTCCGGGTTCTCTCTTTCAAACAGTAAAATAAATCTGAAAAAAAAAAATGATTGTGGTTTTACAAATATATAAACATGTTTTTGTTGATACATTTGGGTGCTCCTGTCTGGACTATTTGGAGCTACTGCAGCACACTTCCATAGAATTGAAAAAGAACTGAAAGTGTCATTTTCATCAGATGATAGCAAGGAAATATATGTCTGCAATAAACTTATAGACCAACTCATTTTATAGTCTTTGGGAAATTTATTGTTTTGACCTAAATGTAGTCTGACCAGATGTACAGTTTGAAATGGGACAGAAAACAGTACTGTCTCATTTCAAACTATGTATAGTCCGCCTTGTCTCACTGGGCTAAATTCAAGATATCAGTAGTTGACCATACGTACTGTTTGAAACAGCACAGCACAGTTGTTTTCTGTCTCGTATAAAATGGTATGTCTGGTCAGCCTACCTAAATTACTTTTTATTGCTGCTTAAAAGCCTTTTCCCTTTTATTTAGTGTTCATTGTGTAAAGTAAATCCATTGTTTGACAAGTAATGATGGAAATGGAACTCTGCTTTATTTACTAGCACTTCCCAAAATAAATCCATTTAAGTCCCAGTTGTTTACAAGTGTCATCATGATGCTTTTAATTAATTTGGAATGTCTTTCAAAATGTATGCTACAAAGAAGTATAGTTGTGAGGTATTTTCTTCATTGCTATGTTATTTGTAAATATGAATTAATTTTAATGAAAGCATACTACTTAATTCCCCACTAATTGACATCATGAACAGCAATGACTCATCTCTGCAATGTTCTTTCCACTGAGAAAGAGAACAAAGTGAACAAAATTATTTGTCCTCTACACTGTCGTAGTCTTACTGCCTTGGATATGTCCTGTCCAAAGCTAATCATCCTACTACATTTATTTACAGTAGTACTTACTGTGTGTAGAGTTGGAGATAATCACTCACACTTACAGAGCACTATCTGACAACCTACTTGGCAGATGAGGAAACTCATTCCTTATCTTTACTTCCTCTCTTGTTTTGCCTATCCCTCTGGGGGTTTCTAAGATGGCTATCTCCTTCTGCCCTCCTGCCTTACAGGTATTGGTGTTTTAGAATATTATTTCTTCTCTGCCATTGTCTACACTCTCCAATCTCAGAGTCATTTAGGACTCTTATTGATTTTAACTTACAAACATTCAATGGTGACTCTAAAATATGCTTCTAGTAAAGACATCTCTCTTTTGTTCCAGGCATATATTTCTGTGGGATAAACTCCCAAGTACCTCAACTCAGCGTGGCCAAAGCTGACCAATTATCTCCTTCTTTCCCCCACAAGACCTATTCATCTTAATGGTTGTCCTGAGACCCGTGACTTCCACCTCTGCCTCTCAGGTGTGTCAGCCAGAAACCTGGCAGTCGTACCAGACTCCTCCCTTTTCTTCACCGATTTCTATTGAGTCTATCTACCAAATATCTCAGTCATTGTCCCCTTCCTTTCACTTTGTACTGTCAACCTTCTTTACTTCATTTGTTCCCTCTTTCCTTTCCTCCCTTATTCTGTCCCTTCCTTAATTCCCTTAACAATATTTAATACGTTGTACTGAAATAATTTGATTCAATGACTTCTAGACTTTTCTCCACCCAATGCATCCTATATTTTAAAAGATTTGGTCTTTAAAAAAAAAAAATGCATATCTGACCTTGTAATTCTCCTATTCAAAATACTTTAATTGCTCTCTGTAACTTTTAGAGAGAGTCCAAGACATTTAAGATGCTCCAACTTATGCCTTTGCCTTAACAATCATACCTCCTGTCCTACTTAACAGTGGAGCTTTTGAAAACAACTGTGATTTCCAAAATGTATGCCATGCTTTCTTAACTCACCATGGTCTGCCATTACTGTAACCTGAAGTACAATTTTCTCTGTACTTCCTCTAAAACCATAGAATTACTTTATGAAGCTTTTCTGATCTCTCTGTCAACATAGGTACCCCATTCCCTGTGCTTCCGTTGTGCCTTCTACATACCTCTATTGTAGCATTCCTTGCATTATGATTATTATGATTTTTGTAAACTATACTTGTCTCCCTTAGACTCCATGAAGCTTTCCAAGGCAGAGGCCCTGTCCTTTTAATTACCTTGTCCCTAATACAGTACTTGGCACATAGGTATTTAATGAGCAACGAGCACTTTGTGTGCTGTTGTTTCATGCTTGATTTAAGGGTGTTTGGAGGACAGTGCTGGTGCTTGTTAGGCACAGAAGCCCTGAGAAATAGTATCTGGAAGCAGATGAGATTAGAAGGTGAAATCAAGAAAGTAATGATGATATCAGGCTGGCTTATCTTGGATAGTATCACTCGAGAAGATAGATTGTTTACTTATTTTGCTGTATTCAAGAATTTCTCCTAAAAACTATTAATAAATCACTTTTACATTGCTATTTAGAATAATCTTACTTCCCTCCCCCATCCCTTGAGATGAATAATGACAAAAGAACACACAAATAGTATCAGTGACTCAGGAATAAATTATTGATCTAGTACAGATTCACCCAAAGTGATAGTGACATGCTGATCTCTTTGGCAGACCCTTTGCACAGAGAATTCTAGACTTAACTTCCCCTTTGCCATCACCCTCTCCTTTGGGCATGATAAGGTAGACAGACACAGTGCTGTGAGAAAATACTCGCCATGGCAGACCTAAAGCAAGTTTTCTGTAATAGTTTTAAATTGTCATAGTGTGTTAGTGTAATTGGACTTTTAAATTTGCAAAAATGTGAGCATGAAGACTAGACTCACTTTTTGGAAATTTAAGGAGAATATTTCCCTCTTCTTTATTTTGTTGGTTGTGCCAAAGAAATGTTAGTTAATATTAAGAATTAATTGAGAAGAATAAGTACTTGTTCTGTTGACTTGTGGGTAATCTCTATACACACAAATTGCTGACCAAACAGTGGTAGCAACTGTTATTTAAGAACAAATTTTACAATATTTATATTAGTTTTTGTTCAATTACATCCATTTTGAGAGGGGAAAATCCTGGCCTGTGGCTATAATATTGTATTTAATTCATAATTGCAAATATTTTTGGTAGTTACATCTGATTTGGAGTCTCATCCTGAAAACATTCACAGAATTCATGACATTATGGAAATCATTAAAAATGGCACTTAAAAGTCTTAAAAAGAAACAGCAGATTCAAAATGGGAGTCACTCATGCTATGCTTCACCAAGACTTAATATCTAGCCTGATTGTTTTGCAGCCTCTCCCAGGAATGGAATTTTAAACCAATCAGCCTGGAATTCCCTGGCCTGCTCTATCTAGTGAGGTAATGTTTGGTAAGACCCTTAGCCTTCCAAGAGAAGGTAATCTTGCGTGAAATAATATACTTTAAACTTCCTGTCCTACCTTCTTCAATTTTGTACAACTCCTTGGAGCACTTCCTATTTACTAACTAGATGAAACGCTGCCTGAGCCAGGAGTCATTCAATAAAGCCAATTAGATCTTCAAATTTCCTGTTGCATTTTTGTTCTTTGACAAAGGTTCTTAGTTGTTTTTTATTCTTGGGCCCCTGGCTTCTACATAGTAATCTTTTATCTTTAAGGGGCTTTTATCTTTTCAGAGTACTTGTAGTACATGGCCCAGCTTTTCTGCCTGCCACAGTCATTGTAAAAGGACGTTCTGAAGTTTTCATGCCTCTGTGCCTTTCTGGAGGACCTGAGGTTTAGAAGCTGTTAGAATGATGAAAGGGAGGAAATGCCATAAGGAGGTGGAGAATGGGGGTTTCCCAAGTCTAAGAAGATGAAAGAATTTTAGAGTGATGTAAAGATAGAACTGGAAAGGTGTGGAAGATCATCCAATTATACCTCGGGGAACAGAGCTCTGTAGAAGATAAATGACTCATCCAAGTACTCACAGAAGTGGCAAAGTCATCTCAGAGCCAAGGGAAGGTCCTCCTAATAAGAATGTACCTTGCAATTTAACTCCCCAAATGATTTCCTTTATATTATCTGATTGCATTTCTGACCGATTCTAATAAGGCACTAGGCGAACTGGCTATCCCATTTTAATAGGCAGAGGTTAAAACACAATTAGGAAATGAGCCAGCGAAAACTGAACACTGCTCTCAGACTCATTATTCTCTCATAAAACTAGGATTCACTGGTCTGTTAAGTAAATGCTCAGGTCTTCCCTTTAGAGGTATCTAGGATGATTCTGATTCACAAGGTGAGGTGCAGGGTGAGTCTATGAATCTAAAAACTCTCAGGTGTTGCTGCTCTAAAGAAACTCATCATTGCTAGTCAGAGTGAAAGCACGCCTTTGGAAATATAATGTAGGTGTCGGTCAGGGAGACAAAATGATCCATTTCTAGTGCAATGGGCACAAGAATCACAAATAGCAGCTATAGCAGAAGTAGCACTTCTGGTAACCCAGGACCCATGCCACTTATACAACTCAGAAGAGACAGGAGAGATGGGGACAGTCTTTGGCTGGTAGTAATTTCAAGGGTTTTACTTTCTATATGTCTAGATCTAATCTGAGTTTGATAAAACCAAATTTTTTTTTTTTTTTTAAGATTTATTTTGTTGTTTGAGAGAAGTGAGAAAAAGAGAAAGAGAGAGTAAGAGAGAGATTGAGAAGTGGGGAGGGCCCAGAGCAGTCTCCATAGTTGTACATCATTAGTTTGTGACATGATTTCATTCCATGTGGGTAGATGTGGGGCCACCAGGTGGGAACTGAACTGGGGGCCTCCCACATTGGATGCGAGAAACTTCACTGCTGTGCCATCCTGGTAGTTACCAGTTGTGCCACAGCTCAGCATATGGGTTTGCATGGGCTGGGGCCAGGAACTGAACCCTGGATCTTATGATTTCGAGGCAAGCACTCAACCACTGAGCTATCCCTGCATCCAGAAAACTGAATTTTTAAATGCCCTCATTTCCAGGGAAGTCTTCCAAGGTCCTTGTCTTTACTCTGAAAATCTGACTCAATCCTCTCATAAGGGAGAGGGTTGCTATGGTGACTCATACCTATATCTCTGCCTATGTCAGGGCAGCCTCTTAAGGTTTCTATGAAGCCCATTTTCTTTGCTGAGCTAACCATGTTCTCCTTTGAAGAAGGGAGGGCCAATTAGCACCGCTCTTCTATTACTAGAAATGAATAGCAATTGTTCTGGGCATGGGAAAATTAAAAGAAGTGGGATATGAGTTTTCCAGGAAAACATGGAAATGCTGCTTTGCTTGGCTCTGTTCTGATATCAACCACATATTGACATCTTTAGCAGAAAACATGCAATCAATGTGTTTCAGGACAGTCTACACTGCCTCTAAAAACATTTTTTTCCTGTTGTGATTCTGACAAAACTTTCTGTAAGCATTTACTTTGGGCTGGCACTGATCTAAGATGTGTATATACAGCTGTGAAAAAGACATTGTCCTCAAAAGTGACCCATATGTAAACAGTTATAATACTGTGCAATAAAATATATAGTGAAGGTTTTCTGTTGTGTGCTATGGAAGCCCTGAAGGAGTGAGGCCTAATTCTGCCTGGAGGTTAAAATGTGGGAGCAGAAAAGAAACCAAGACAAAGGAGAGACTATAGAAAGGGTGTAAGAATTTCTGGCTCCAAGTTCTGGGACAGATACTCCCAGTATTATGGTAATTGGATGAAAAGAACATGAATGTTTTTTGTATGCATTGAGATTTTCCAGCAGGATCAGAAGCTTGATAAGAATAGAGAAAATTCTACTGTAATGAATATACTGCAAGACTGAATTGAAAGTGAATACATTTCTGGTGTAAAGAATTGTGAAGTCTTTTTATTGACTCTGCTTAAGAGTCTACCATCTGTTAATCTGAATATTTGTGCTTGCAGTATTCTGTTTAAAAAAATTAAATTACTGATTTACCAGAAAAAAAAAAGGTATAGTCTAAATTTATAGATTAATAACTCAAAATTTCCAGCCATGCCTATAAGTTTCTTAAAATAAGGTCAACTGATATGACATCACTATGATGCCCTATTATTATTTCTCTGCTTTAAAAGTTCTTTTTAAAAATATTTATAGAGAGTAATTATTTTATCTTCGTGCATATTTATTTTTATTTTATTTTTGACAGAAAGAGAGAGAGATACAGAAACAGAGACAGCTAGAGAACTGAACTGGGGGAACTCCCCAGTTCAGCATGTGGGTCCACCTGGGCCAGAGCCAGGATTCAATCCTCGGTCCATCGGGCTTCAAAGCGAACGCTTAACCCGCTGAGCCATTCCTGCTTTCCCTATTTCTCTGCTTTAAACAACTATAACCATTAGCTTTTAAATAAGCTGAGTCAAATACGTTAATTGTGCTCCCTTACAATTAACTTCCACACTGGGTAGTAGTTTTGTTTCAGTTCACACCAAATTTCTTCTTCCTTTTCCCTTTTACAACCCTTGTATGCATTTAACTCATGTTTTTACCTTTCTTGCTCCTATGCACAAAGACAAGCACTCTAATCCCCCTGACCTAATCAGAGACAATGCAATCAGTCCTTTACCAGTGAGCTATACATTCCTATGCTGTGATTTTTTAGTTGGGGCCTCAAGAGGTAAAAATAAGTTAGTGGCCAGAAGGCTGACAAAGCAAGCTGGATTGTGGAACAAAAATTGCTAAACTACTAGGTAGGATTCCAAGCCGCTCTCCTTAACCTGCCTTAGCCAATAAGAACTGTTTTGAGGTTACCCATGTAATTGTTTATAAGGAGGAAGCACTGTTGACCTTTGGCTTCATATTGAGCATGGAGACCAAAACTGTGTGAAAACCAATTACCACAGCAAATTACTTCAACACAAGTAACCAAGAGTGCCTTTAAAATATGGTTATAAATTATCATCAAGAGATTGCATTCACTACTGTGTCACACGATTACTGGGGACTTACTTGATAAGGCAAAATATGTAGTTTGAACTTGAATGGTATGCTTGGAGAAAAAAATGGTTTGAATTTAATTAATATACTTAGATATACCTTTTCTTCACTACTTTGAACTTTGGAAACCAGTTAAATACAACCTTGTAAATTAGTATGAAGAATTCTATGCAATTACCGGTATTTCCTAAGAATATTCATAAAAAGGTCATGGTCAATGTTAATAAACATTGGTTGTAAATCAAAGGTCATAAATCAAGGTCATAAATCAATGTTAATAAACAATACAAAAATCCTAATTTTGAAGTAAAATATTTTTCTGTACATAGAAAATAAAAGCCTGGAAAAAATTACATCAAAATGCATATAGTGGGGAAGCTGGGATGGCTCAGTGGGTTAAGTGCTCTCTTTGCAGCCCTGGGGACTGAGGATCAAATCCCAGCCCCAGCATGTGTGGACCCGTATGCTGAACTGCAGTGTGCTTCCCATGCAGGAGGCCCCCAGCCAAGCTCCCACCCTCCGTGGCCCCCACCCACCTGTGTGGAATGAAACCATATTGAAAAATAATGATGTACAATTATAGAGACTGCTCTGGGCCCTCACCCTTCTCTTTGTCTCTGTCTCTTTCTGTGTGTCAAAAACAAAAGAAATCTTTAAAAAAATGCATATAGTGGTATTTCTGAAGTAGCATAGATTATGGACATGACAATTTCTACTTTCTACTTCCCTTTATCTTCCAAATTATCCACAGTATCTTGTATTGCTTTCATATGAGACAAAACCCTATCAACATTAAAAAAATAAAAGACCCACGTAATTATGACCAAGTATGTATAACTAGAGTCCCAAATCGAAACAAACAAAAAAACCCCAAAACAAAACATTTCAGCTTATTAAATAAAATATGGTTCTCTCTTAACTACCAGATTAATTGATTTTTTTTAATTATAAAAATTATAATTTTCCCGTGATCAAAGATTACATTACTACACAACATACATAGCTCTTACTAGGCCTGGTTTCAAACTTTGACAACCTATTGATAATCCAAACATAAATTTTGTGACCATAGTTCCTCCAATCATCTGGGATGGTCTGATGTGAAATAACTGTCCTATTGATTGACCTCATATTTGGGTGGTAAAATCTGATCACATATCATCTGGAGATGAAGCATTGGTTTACCTTTTAACAAATCAAAACCTCTTTTTTCTTTTTTTCAACAGAAAAAGAAATCATGCACACAGTTCTAAAAATCGAACACTGTAGATATGTTTAAAAACAACCTCATCAACTCCACCTGCACCCCTGATCCCTCTCCTCAGAGAGAACTAATGTCAATGGTTTCTAAAGCCTGAGGAGCTCCACTTAAGGGCCTGTGAGGTATATGGTGTACTTACTCTCTCTCTAGCTCTGTCCTCTTGGGATAGGCTGGCTTCTCCTGGAAGAAAGTTCCAACTAGATCTCCCAAGCCTCTCTCAACTCCTTTTATACCCCTAAAGGGGCAGGGAAACCTTTCCTCCCAAGTTGATTAGATTTTCTCTAATGGCACTTTTTCACACCTCTCGTAATAGAAATTCAAGAAGGGGCCCACAATGCTCTTGGTTTTGGATCCATTATACAGATTCAAAAGCCATCACTGTAGGTTATTTATGTGTGGTTGTTATTTCCCAATTTCAACATTTTGTTTTTCTTTTAAGTTTTTAAATCTTGTTCACATTTTGTGTCTGTTAAAAATAATTAAATCAGGAGTGTGTTTATATTAATTCAGTAGACCTTTTCTGAATTTCTGCCCTGTGCTATGGGCTGTGCTAGGTGTTAGGAATACAAGGCAGAACAAGACAGTCTCAGGCTGTATGTAGCTCACAGACTATGATGGAGACAAACAAGGACCCTGAGAGTTTGTCTGTGGAAAAGCAGCAGGAGGAATACTATTAATAATAGTGCTATGAACCACAAACACTTCTAAAGTGCTTAGTGTGTGCCCTGCACCAGTCTAAGCCCTTTAACTCATTTAATCCTTTAGTTTATTTAATTCTTACAACAACTTTATGGGGTAGGTTTTAGGATTTTCTTCACTTTTCAACTAAGGGAATGGAGGCACAGAAAGGTGATATTACATGTCAAGTGCCTTGGAGAGCTGGAGTCAAAGCCTGGTTATCTGCTCCACATTCCATCTTTTAAGCACTACCAAATATTGCTGTTCAATAATAGTTGTTGGAAAATGAATAACAGTAACAGAAAAAAGTGCCACACCAGGGAAATCGTAAGTGCTAAGGGAAATCAGAGACGGGAATCTGAGACTGGATTCTAAGAGAGCTCTGGAGAAGGTTATGACTTTAAACCTGAGTTGTGGAAGAGAAGTGGGTCTGGGAAAATAGGGGAGGTAAACAGACAGGACCGAAATAGGGACTGCTTGGTGGGATGAACAAGGCTCTGATTGTGAAAGAATTTGTATCCTATGCTAGGGAATACGGAAAACATCATGAGAGTGTGGGGAGTCTTAAATGGCTTAAAGCTAGAACACCTTAAGTCAAATTTATGGGTTTTAAAATGGTATTAGAGAGAGCAAGAAGGGAGGCAGAAAGATAAATATGGGATCAACTAGCATAAAGGAATCTGGCTCTTTGTGTCAGATCATCACCCTCACTAGACTGAAAGACTCCCTAAGGACAGTCTTCAACTGTGAGTAATCCTAGCATCTGAGTAGGGTAGATCCAGTGTGGTGCCTAATAATCAGAGAGTGCTTGGTAAAATTTTTGACAAAAAATCAGTAAAAATCAATTACTACCATTTTAAACCCAAAACTTAAAAAACTCTTATTTCTGGCAATACCCACCTGAATAATGTTGTTCTTTTTTTCTTTCTTTCTTTAATCAGTCTTTATTTCAATTCATAATGGTTATGGTTATAAGCCTTAAAAAACTATTTGGATCACTTACTCATTAAATAAGTCATTATTGAGTCAATTAAGTATACTGGTCTTGTGACAGCAGGGAAAAGGGGTTTATATGGGATCATCTCCTGGTTCAGGAAGTTTGTGTATCATTCCTTATTTAAGAATGCTTCCCAAAGATAAAAATCTCTAAATAAATATGTTAGACGGCTTGATTATCTCAGAAGTATGGCTTAGAACTCTGAAACTACTTTCTGAATATTCTTGAATTAAGCAACTAAATAAATATATTTTGTATAATGAAATCACAGTTCTTACTGTCAGAAAAGATGAGTTATAAATATAAAAGAGAAAAAAGCTGGAATATTACATTGGATTTAGAACCCATCTAATGTCCAGATTTGTTTTCTAAAAAGTATTCTTCTCTAAATGGAAACAGGCCTAGCAGAAATGACTGGTTCTAGGGCTGGGCCTGGGAAAATACAAAGCGAGTCGGAAACATCTTGAGCTTAAAATTTAAAAGATCTTCCTTATGGCAGAATTCCAATTAGTTCATGTAGAAGAAGTGGAATTAGAAAATCACCATTTGGCAACTGTATGTATCATAGTAATAATTTAAGAAAGAATCATCAATGTGTAATAGGCTATTTATATAATCCCAAACTATTTCCCCAGAAACACTGACTAATTTCAGAGAAAAAATAAATTACTGTATAGAGGGGAAATCTGGTAATCACCACCTTAACAAAATGAGCAAAGTTAATATCATCAGTAATGGGAGAAACTGACATCAAGTGCTTCCTGGTAGGATGCACAGAGGAGAGAAAACATTACTTCAGAGATATTTCTGGCAAATATGCATAAGCCACATTTAATCGTGAGAAAACATCAGACTACCCAAATCGAGGTACGTCCTAAAACCAGTTGCTTGTACTCATTAGAAATGTCAAGGTCATGAAAGAATAAGGCATGATTGAACTACTGTCCGTATTAAAGCAAACATGACAACTGAATAGAGTCTATGACCCAGGATTTTCTTTTGCTATAAACAACATTATTGAGACTTGGAGAACTATTAATGTCTGTGGATTAGCTAATACTGTAGTATCAGTCCTAACTTCCCATTTTTGATCATTGTACTGCAGTTAGTTATTTAAGAGAATGTTTACATTCTTGTTTTTAGAATTATAGGGTTTTAGGACACTAAGGTGCTAGGATGGTAGGTAGTTCAAGGAGTAATTGCGTCTACCACACTTTGTTTATTCATTCCCCAATCATGGACACCAGATTGCCTGTGACTTCCGTCACAATCTTCAGACACATCTTTTGAATGTGCAAAATTTCTTCAGAATGAACAGTTAGGAATTAAACTGCAGAAAGCACAGTGTATAACTGTATTGATTTGATGAAGAAACTTTAGATTGGGGATGCCGGGATGGGTTAGTGGATTGAACGCTTGTTTTGCAGCCTCGGGGTCTGAGGATTGAATCATGGTCCCGCACTGTTCGGACCCGTATGCTGAACTGGGGTGTGCCCCCAGTTTGGTTTTCACTGGGGCAAGACCCTGGCCCAATTCCTGCCCTGCTCAGCCCCACCCCCACCTGTGGAATGAAACTGTGCAAAACTAATGATGTGCAACTATGGAGACTACTCTGGGCCCTCCCCCTTCTCTCTGTCTCTTTCCATCTCTCTTTCTCTGTCAAAAACAATAATAAAAAAAAAAAAACTTAAAAAAAAGAAAAGAAAAGAAACTCAAGATTGTTCTAGAAGGCTGCAAAAATGTGCTGCTCCACCAATCAGCACAAATATTTCTCTCTCTACCTCTACCTCAAATCCTCTAACAGATGACATTACCCAGCTTCCTATTTTTGCCCATCAAATTAATATAAAATGTGCATGTATATATATATATATATATATACACACACACACACACATACACACACACACATACATACATACATACATACATACATACATATTAGAAAAGGTGAGAGAGAGAGAGAAGTGGGGAGGGCCCAGAGCAGTCTCCATAGTTGTGCATCATTAGTTGTGACATGTTTTCATTCTACACAGGTGGATGTGGGGCTGTGCAGGGCAGAAACCAAACTTGGGCCTCACACATGACAGGCCAGAACCTTCATCGCCCTCTGGCAGTTACCAGTAGTGCTGAAGTGCAGCATGTGGGCTTGCATGGGCCAGGGCCGGATCCAATCCCCAGACCTTGAGGTTGCAAGGCAAATGCTCTACCTGTTGAGCTATCCCAGCATCCCTCATATTTAAAACAAAACAAAACAAAACAAAACAAAACAAAACACTTGTAATCCTCTGATTATTGATGAGTTCGAATGTGTCTTCGTGTATTTGCTGAACTTTTGAGTTTCTTCTGAAATTTCCAGTTTTTCTTTGCCTATTTTTTTAGATTTATTGTTTCTTGTTGATTTACAATAGTTCTTGGCAAATTATAAATAATAACAATGAAAAGTGAAGGATGATGATTACATTACCCCTAGGGATGAAGTTGTAAGGAGAATGAAATACAGAAAAGATATATAGGGGATTTCAACAGCACAGTGACATTAAATTTTTTAGGTTAGGTGGTGGGTCAAGTATATTTACTGACTTACCTTTTATCTCTTTGTAAATCTTATGTGTTATGTAATTTTAAACAAATTGTACATACTAGAATTTACTCAGTATTTTAAACCAGTTTTTCTCAAAGTGTGGTCCCCAGAGCAGTAGCATCAGCATTGCCAGATAACTTGTTTAGAAATGCAAAATCTGAGACTTCTGGACTCAGAAACTGGAGGTAGGGTCCAGCAATCTGTGTTCTAACAAGTTTACTACTATTGAAGGGAAAAACTAAAGCACATTTTTTAAGCACATTTTTGATGCTATCTTAAAATACAAAAAATTACTCTTTTAAGATCCCCAATTATTTATTTGTATTTTTTCAATTAAAATTGTACTCATTTTTTGAATGCTATTTCTTGGTATCTGCATTATTTCATATGGACCTAATTTCAAAGTCTTTAAAATTATTGGTTATATAATGCTACAGCTTAAATACTGACATGTACCTTTATCATTAAGTATCTTCAATTGAAAATTAATCTAATCAAACTTCTGTCTAATATCTTTTAACTTAGAATACCCACCCTTCACCTTTTATAATTCAATCAATAAAACCTTCAGTCTCAGTTTTTGCATGTCTAATCTTTTTTTTTTTTTTTTAATGAAGAGTGGAAATTCCTCTAATAATGTTTGCTAAAGTTTTAGTACAAGTTTTTAAAGCCTTACTGCTAGAGAAACTAGTAGAACAATCCTGAGTTTCTGCCTCTGGACTCTGGTTCCAACTGGGAACCTAGGAAACTCTGTCTCTAGAACAACCAGTCATTTCTCTTCTGGTAAAACTCCAGCTCATGTTCTAAAGGACCTTTAATGGTGATGAATGGACATAACTTTGCTGAGACAAGCACCTGAAAATTTACATGTACATTTAATGTCAGCAATTTTGGAATGTTACCTCACTATTTTGCAGAGATAATTTATCTTCATATCTGACTAATCTTCATTTGGCTGTACAAGGCTAACCTCAGGTAAACTCTGATTAATACAGGTGAGATTTGTCTGTGACACCATATCTGCTTTTTTGTTTTTAAACCATCTGGGCCTGCCTGTATTCCTATGGTAGGACCCTCTCTGCATGAGGGCCATGGGTCTTTTACCAAATTCTTGTCTGTTGAGATGTCCTCACTGTGCCCAAGTTCTCGATGGTTATCCTCCCCTTTTCCCTTCCACACATACCAAATGAATCTGTAGGGTTTGATCTACTGACAAAGGTGTTAATGGATTTAAATAGAATAAATCAGTCTTGACTGTATCCAGTCTGTCATTTTACACTTTTAAGAAAACCTTGGGAAGCCAGGATGGTCAGCGAGTTAAGTGTTTGCTTTGCAGCCCTGGAGACTAAGGATCAAGTCCCGGCCCTGGCCTATGTGGACCCATATGCTGAACTGAGGTGCACTTCTCATGGGGGAGGTCCCCAGTTCAGTTCATTACCCCCAGCTCGGCCCCTGGCTGGAAGGGTCACACCTCCCACGTGGGAAGCTCCTGGCCCAGTTCCCACCCTGTGTCGCCCCCACCCACCTGTGTGGACCAAAACTATGTTGAAAAACTGATGATGTACAACTATGGAGACTGCTCTGGGCTCTCCCCCTTCTCTGTGTCTCTGTCTGTCTCTGTGTCTCTCTCTGTTTCTGTCAAAAATAATAAAATAAATCTTAAAAAAAAAGAAAGAAAACCTTTTATTGAAAAAGAAGTAAAATAAATTGGTTCAAAATTCAAATCATCCTGTTGAAGGAGGGTTAGGTTTGGAGCTCAGCCAGTTGGTCTCTTTCTCTGGGATGAAGAGGGGTTCTCATGAGCACCGATTCTCCATCTGAGAAGTGTTGAAAACCATATTGAGACCAATGTCCCATTCACAGGGATTCTGATTTTAGTGTGGGGCTGGGGACTGAGCATTAGTAGTTTTAAACACTCCCAGGTGTTACTAATGCAGTTCTCCACCTTTATCATGCACTAGAATCAACTGTAGGGTTTTGTTAAAACAGGATTTCTCGGCCCCACCCCAGAGTTTCTTGTTCAGTAGGTATGGGATGGGGCCTGATAATTTTCATGTTTAACAATTCCCAGGGGATGCTGATAACTGCTGGCCCAGGACCATATTTTGAAATTCGTTGCTCCAGTGAAAACTTGAAAACCACAGTATTAGGTAACTTTTGTCCTGCTTGGGAAATATTGCCACCTTCCCTTTTAAAACATACCTTTAGAACCTTAGAATGATTAAGAACAATATCGTACTTAATTTATTCCACTTCATCATCATCAGTACATGAAAGCTCCTCTCATTTGAGTTCTATTTTGTTTGTAACTTTTCACCTTTATCCCCAACCCCTACTCTAATTCCCTCCTCCCCCAACAAAGGCACTCCCTCTAACTCATTTGATATGTGACCTTTTATAGTTATGTGGAAATACAATTAAAAAAAATTTCCACTTGAAATGGTGACACCAATCCTGAGAGCTGGAGCCACAGAGAGTTTACACAGAGGAGAATTTTTAATCTGGAGTGCTTTGAGGGGTGGGGGGAGTTTCAAATTACAAAAGGTCCCTATACTGCTATGACTGTCTGATACTTTGTATCCCTAAACCTTAAATTTATTATTAGTATTTTAAAAGAAATGATATATAAATAATATAGTGAATAATACTTAGGGTTGCTTTTTTTATAGTGATACTTATTTTCTGTACAGTAGGAAATTTCTTTAGAGTATTTATAATCTTTTAGGATAAAACACAGCACAGGTTATAGTAGGGAAACATATAAATCATTTATAGATTATCTTTAAAACTGGATAAAATCATGTGGACAAAACATAAATTATTTGTTTTCCATGGGATTCCTAAGATCAGATGTTTTCTATTTCATTGTTTTAATCAAATCTTTCTATATATTTTACTCTCTTAGCAAAGTTAATGAGGTATTCTTAAACCTCTGTGACTGACTTTCAAATACCAGCAAAGCAGAAATAAAATGACCTGTGCCAAAAATAAACATATGTATTGATTTTTTAACTAGCTATTATATTCTGGAAGACTGTCAACTTCCTGGTCCTTTGATGTGTGTGGGGTGCAGTCTTTGTGACTAACTCTTCAAAGCTACTCCAAGTTGTTTTGTCATGTTGCTCTGGGTATCATACTTATTTTTATAAATATTTCTATATTTATTTTTATTAATGTTCAATTTATCTTATATTAATTAACCTTGAAGAAATTTAAAGATACATATAATTGACAAATGCCACCAATTTTAGTATAGAATTAGTGAAATTTATTTGCTATTCAACTAAGGAAGAAGATACATTTTATTGCTGTGTTTTTAGTCCTTCTAAATTCTCCTTTAACCACAGACAACACACCCTGTGCATCTTATTGCTTGTGGTATTCATGCAATGTTATGTGTACATGTTCTATAAACACTGGTTGAACTGAGTTAGACCCCCAATTTTAGGCCTCTGGGTCACTGCTCAATATTTCTTCCGCTCAGTAGAGAAATCCATTAGATACAGAAGCTCTGTAGTCAGCTTCCCTCAGAAAACCATTTTCTCCTGAACTAGAGTAAACCTTGATCCAGGGGATTTGCTCAGTACTAGATGTTGTGGGAAAAGATGTTTCTTTTTTTTCTATTTCCTTTCACTTAAACTGTTAAACCACTTCCAAAATTAAGCATTTAAAAAATGTAATTGCTATACTTGCTCTGGTGTACTCAATTTGTGGTGGATGGTAATTTCTACATTTAAAAATGTTTAAGAATTTGCTATATTTTGTATGCGTAGTTAAAAAAAAAAGTCTGTGCACTTTCCTCACACATTTCTCAATGCAATTGCTCATGAGTCTAGTTATATGACTCTTTTTCAAGCTTTGCACAGTCATTTAGAATTTTAATCCTGTCCTCCAAAGTAATAACCACTTTTTCCAATTTGCTATTATCTGTAAATGGAATCATCAGGCACTCTAGTCCACTCATCACACTAGTGATGAAAATGTTAAATAGCCTTGTATCCAAGATGAAACAGTGAATGCTATAACTTGGTAGTAGGCATTAATCTTTGCATAATGCCAGTATGAATCTCCAATCAAACTATTTTTTAAATAGCTATATATGAACCTTTATTTTTCACGTAATTAATGTGTATACTATGTGAAATTAAGGTGTTATTAATGCCAAGATACATTTATTTTATTGTTTTTTAAAATCTATCAAGTATTTTAAAGCATGAATATGAATACCTATAGATTTTCATGCCCTTGTATGTCAGTATTTCTTCAAAGGCAAGGTCTGGTGACGTACTTCTGCGCTTACCCTTCCTCTCTCATGCCATTGGCTGTAGGCTCACTTGTACATAAACTAATATTAGCTAGTCAACCAATAAGCAGCTATAATTTGATCATTATAATAAAAAACCAATGTGCACTATCTTGTTTTACTTATTTATTTTTTTAGACAGTATTTTTTGATGATTTGTGCCAAATAGCATGCAATCTTATGGGAACTGGATACTGATTTAACATGGTCATATGTTTTTGTAAAATCTGTGACAATGGGATATTTTAGCTCTTATCAATTAGGAATGAATTTTGTTTCACTCTCCAACTTCATCATACTTGTCCTTCAGGTAGGTAATGTGCAGTGACTGAAAGCACTTTTGAGATCCAGTTAAGGTGATGGTGAATAGAGAATATTTGTTTGGGTTTAAATGGCATATATTTACCTGACCTGCATTTACTCCCACGTACAGTTTGCCTTGGTGTGGAAATGGTTTCTAGAAGTAGTCCTACCATCCATTGTGCTGTGCCGACCTAAATATGGGATATATAGAGACATAAGCAGGTCCTGTAGTGCCTGCAGCTGGTAGTATGTGGATGATGAAGGGGATTCAACATTTGAGAGGTATAGATCCAGAAGTTAGACTGTAGAAAATTCTTCCAAATTTTATAAGCATATGTGAAAAAAAAGATTTGATAGAAGTCTACCTAAATTTTTTTTTTTTTTTTATCTTTTCACATTTATAGAGAGAGAAATTATCTTTTTGTCTTCAGTGCATATTTATTTCTATTTTACTTTTGACAGATAGAGAGAGAGACAGAGACAGTTAGAGAACCGAACTGTGGGAACTCCCCAGTTCAGCATGTGGGTCCTGCCTGGGCCGGAGCCGGGATTCGATCCTCGGTCCTCGTGGCCTCAAAGCGAGCGCTCAACCCGCTGAGC
>PVKE010009426.1:0-21177 GCA_004027555.1 Craseonycteris thonglongyai
CCCCCCCCCCCCCCCCCCCCCCCCCCCCCCACCCCCCCACCCCTTCTCATATCTGAAGCCCTCTGGCTGCAGAAGAAAAAAAGCTGACCTCCTCTCCACAAAACCCAAAATTGACATTTTGGTGGCTGAAAAATTGAACTAACAAGTTAAATATGCTTATCTGTCTAGAAAACAAAGAATTAAACAAGGACTATTGTAAAGCTGTGCTTGTAGCAGATGTGAGGGCTGAATAAAGTATATAAAAATAAATAATGCTTAATCATAATCATAGAGCCAGTTAGAGGATAAAGTAAGTTTTAGGAATTTAAGTTGTTTACTTCTCAGAATTCACAAACCCACTTTTGAGGCTTTCCTAATTTCAACCATTTTTAATATTGGAAAGCCTACAAGGGAAAGAAACCCACTGGTGGCTTTCTGATAAATGAGGTCTCATTGCTCTAAAATGGAGATCTTGTTCATTGTTTATGGAATGGCGATGTGCTCTGTGATGTAAAGCTCCTATTAAATATGTTGTAGTATAACTGCATGACCAACCCTCCACTGGCAACACAAAGTGGGGAAGCACCCAACTTTTTATGACTGGAGATGTGAGGCCTCTTTTGATAGGACTTGTAGAGAGCGGATGAGCAAGATTTGTTTCCTGGTTTCTTCAGGGTGTTGTATAAAGAAAAATGTGCTTACCTTGCTGCTGTTACTTAATGTGCTAGACATGGAACTGTCCAGATCCATGCTGATGGAATGTTCCTGAAGGTTTCTGGCTTTATTACCCTACACAAAGAAAAAAGGCAGTCGAGTTAGGACCCCTGAGGCTTCCGCAAAGGCATCAGCTAGAAGTATGTTGATGTATTTAAGTAAACTCAGAAAAAAATCCGTCTACCATGAAATGCTGCTGAGCAAAAATGTGCATTAAGACAGTCCACATTTCTTTTACTATTTTTTTTCATAACACACCAAGCTAAATGCTCCAGATCACCTTGTGAATTAGTCAGCTGGCAGGTTTAATATCGGCAGAAAGACAAGACAATTTATCCATGCAGAAAAGCAAGTACTAGTGTGAATGTACTCCAGGACTGTCTCGCAAATCACAAGTCATCTTAACCTGCTAGCTGCATGACACTCAGACAATATTCTCTCCACTTGGGGGCTCAAAGGCAGCCACCCCCAACCCTGGTTTTGTAAATGGACTGTTTATAATAATCTCTAAGGGTGCTGCCAAATTCTCAGAAATATCTTCAGATAAAATAACATTAACTAAATACATAAATATATTTATATATGGAGTATGTCAGGAAATAAAAAAGAAATATAAGAAGACACTGTAAGCTCTAGAAAGGCATCAAACTTTGATTTCCTAGAAGTGCCATCAAGGGTATTTATTTATACTCATTGTGGGTAGAGGGGTGGAATTTCTTCAAGAACCCCAAGATTGGTGCATATGTATACTGTTATTCCTGGAGAGATGACATCCACAAATTGTTCCGTAAAGGGCCAGAAAATGAGTCTCTTATGCTTGTAGGCCAGATGGTATCTATGGCAAATTCTCAACTCTGCACAAAAGCAGCCTCAGACAACAGGTGAATGAATACATGTGCCTGTGTTTCAGTAAAAGTGTACAAAAACTGCAGGTGGGGAGAGGTGTTTGGCTTGGGGTCTAGAGTTTACTGACCCTGCTAAAGAGCGTCCCAGGCACAAAACAGGAGCAACTGATAGTACCTGGATTTTAAAGTTATACCTCATGATACTAGCCAGAATCGAAACCACAGCTGGGTATATCTAACCTGTGACCTTTTATAGGAATTTGTCAACAAATAACATTCTTTTGGGAAACAAACAAACAAAAACTCCACAGGTGGGGAAGCTGGGATGACTCAGTGGGTTAAGCACTCACTTTGCAGCCCTGGGGACTGATTGAATCCCGGCCCCGGCCCAAGTGGACCCATATGCTGAACTAGGGAGTGCCCCCAGTTCAGTTCTCACCGGGGTGAGACCCCGGCCCAGTTCCTCCCATGAGCAGCCCCGTGCCCACCTGTGGAATGAAACTATGTGGAAAAACCAATGATGTACAACTATGGAGACTGTTCTGGGCCCTCCCCCTTCTCTCTATCTCTGTCTCTGTATCTCTCTCTCTGTGTCAAAAACAATAAAAATAAATCTTAAAAAAAAAAAATTCCACAGGATATAGTATAACACAAAAGAGTAGAGAACTTTTTTTTTTTTTTTAATTCAGGCTAAGTTGAAAACTGAATTCAAAGTGTAGATAATATTGTTCTAACACTGAGAAATATTAAAAAAAGATTCCACCCTTCTATACTTTATGATAAATGCTGATGAAATAAAGTCAAAGAATCGAATATTATGCTTTCTTAAAAAAGTGACTTATATTAGGAGAAATTATGCTACTTACCCGGGACAAAATACTTTCTAAGGACTCTGTTAAAGATCTCTTTGCTTTGTTTTTCAGCATATCTAGCTTAAATCGAGTGGCACTAGATGGTAATTCACTTCCAATATTCTCCGCAGCAATCTGTGATGTCTATAAAGTGAAACAGTGAAAAGTTAAGTCACAGCATCCTTCCTTTCTTCCTTTTTAAAGTAAAGAAAAATCTCTAGGACACACCTTTCCGACTTCACGCCAATATTCTGGATGTGACCTCAACTGGTCTGTTCCTCAGTGGCACAGTTATAAGTCCAGAAAATAATTCTGCCTCAAAATGCTGGGAGGCCAGGATGGCTCAGTGGGTTGAGTGCTCATCTTGTAGCCCGGAGGTGTGAGCATTGAATCCCAGCCCCGACCTGTGCAGACCCACATGCTGAACTGGGGTTTTGGTCCCAGTTCGATTCTCACCAGGGCGAACTCCATGTGGGAGGTCTCTGGCCCAGTTCCTGCCCTGCACAGCCCTGCACCCACCTATGCAATGAAACAATGTAGAAAACCAATGACATGCAACTATGGAAACTGCTCTGGGCCCTCCCCCTTCTTCTCTGTCTCTCTCTCTCTCTCTGTCAAAAAACAATAAAAATAAGTCTTTGGGGTAAAAAAATGTTGCTTTGCCTACTCCAAATGAAATAAAGAAATGTATATGGAAACCTATCAGTTAGCAAAGCAGTTCAGAGGTGGGCTTCGCAGTCAGATCAGAGACCCATCATGCACTACCTGCCTTTGTGCAAGTTACTGCTTCTGGACTGCAATGTCCCCTTCTGGAAAACGAGCCCAACCACAAGATCTAATCAAAATGCTGTGTTGTGAGATTCAAACAAGTAAAGCCAGTAAAGCAGTGAGGACAGCTTCTGGTACAAAGGTAGCTATGATTAGCTTTTCAAAGTGAAGTAACAACTCACCTTTTGGGGCATTTCAGTGAGACAAAATAAATTTATCAACTGAAGAATCCACTTTCTCTGCCTATGCTAATCCCTCCATGCCTTTCTTTAGAGCTCTACCTTCCTTGCTCTTTCCTCTCTCCCACCTATGGTTTCCATACTTCTTTATTCTCTTCTGCCACCAAGCTTTTCTCCCTCCACTGACCACGACTGAAAACTGACGATATGATGGAGTTCACTTGCCAACCAGTAAATGAAGTACCGTATTTTCCGGCGTATAAGACGACCCGGCATATAAGACGACCGGGCGTATAAGACGACCCCCTAATTTTACAGTTAAAACATAGGTTTAGGCCTATATTCGCTGTATAAGACTACAGCCTCGGAAGTGGGGGGTAGTCTTATACAGCAAATATAGGCCTAAACCTATGTTTTAACTGTAAAATTAGGGGGTCGTCTTATATGCCCAGTCGTCTTATACACCGGAAAATACGGTATAATGTTACTTATTAACAGAGGCATACTTAAAAAAAAAGACACTACAAAACCCTCTAGATAAATTGCTTCCTACTTCCATGAATTCTTACGTGATTGCTTCACATAACCCTGTACCCACTCCCTTTGGCCAAGTTAACATTTTGGGAGTGGGAAAACACTGAGGGGCGTGAGATGCTTCTTTGCTGCTCCCTAGTGAGGTAGCCTGGGCAGAGTATTACCTGCTGGCCCTCTGAGTTGCTCCACATGCAAGCTGAGAATGCACAGTGAACTTTCCTCACAGAGCAGTTACAAGATGCAAATGAATACACTAAAGCACTTACACATACCTGAGTCTCAGAAAATAACAGCAGTTATGATTATTAACTATTTGCTTTCCATTTAATAGGAAACATTACAGACCTATTTTAAGCCTCCTGGAACCACTCTCCTTCCATCTGCAGAAATAATCCCTCTCCTGAATTTGGTGTTCATCATACCAACTTATATTTTGTAGTTTTATATATGTATGTATCCATAACAAATGTAGGTTGGTTTACATGTAGCTGAAATTTTAAATTAATGTATCATCCTGTACATACCTTTCTGTAATTAACTTTATTCTTCCAATGTTATTTTTGAGATTTATCCACGTTGTCCTGTGATTCACTCATTTTCATAGGTGTACTATTTTGTTGTTTAATTATAACACAGTATATTCATATCCCTGTTGGTAAACACTGACTCCTTTTACAAAAGAGACTGCAGTAACCCCTCTTGTACACAACTCCTTATCACATGTGTGAAAGTTTTTGCAAGGTAAATAATTAGGAATGTCCTTGCAGGGTCACTAGGTCTGTGCATCTTCGGCTGTCCCAGATACTGTCAAATCAGCAGAACCCATTCATATTCACAGTAGCAGCATATGAGTTTACCTGTATGTGGCATTGTCAGATTTTTAAAGGTCTACCCATGTGATGGGTATAGATAGTTTCTTAATTGTCTTCCTCCAATCCCTATTACGATTAAGCATTTTCAATTATTCACTGGTCAAAGACCTTACATCTTCTTTGCAATAATGAAATCCTAATCCACCAATCATTGTTAAATACTTTTCAAGGCATAAAAGAGAAAGAAAAGCTTCTGATAAGAGTGACATTCAGCTTTGTCCAGTAATCCAGAGCTTTACTTCTACGAGAATTAGAGCATGCATTAAAACAATGACTGAGCTTAGAATTTCAAGAAGGGGGGCTACCATTTATCTTTGTGTTTTCAGAGAGTACACTCTGCATACTCTGGACACTTCATACTCACTGTCTCAGGAATGAGTGCCTTTGCAATGATCAGCAGGCAGGCCCATGTGACATATGTACCTGAAGTAACAGACACACTCAGGAAATACTAAGCAAGTGCCTGCTAAACATTTTGTTCCGTGGGCAGGTGCCTCATTGCTGCCATTGGTCCTGTGCAATCATTTACCAAGAATAAAAGCCCATCCTGACTTGAGGCGGCCTCCAAAGCAAAGGGAATTATCCACACAGGACCCTCATGGGCCTGCTTTCTACCCAACACCAGTTCACTCACAAAGTGAAGAAGCTGTGGATTTGCTTTCAAACGAATAACTAAAGTTTTCAGAACACAGAAGCACTTAGAATTGATTGTTTTGATATATAAAGGAAATATTGGCTAAAAGGCAAGTAGTACGTCATAGATCTTAACACAACCAGAAGGAAAACTGCCCTTGTTTTTCCCTTTTTAAACCATCCCTCAGAATCTCTGTACTCTTAATTCAATGGTTCCTCTACTCTCCTCTACCACCTCGTAAGATCCTTTTTCATGTCCATCATCACAGTTCAGATAAAATTTCAAAATAATTCACATTTAGAAAATAGCACAGTCCTTGTTTATTTAAAAATCAGCATCTGGAAGTTTTTTCTTTGCAGACAATGCTGGTTCCTAGATAAGTTTCTACTTCACTCTAGAGTGAATTGTACTGCAGTCCTCATATCGCCCCTCCCTCAAGAGATGGGTAAACTCTAAGCGTGAAAGTTTGGAGCCAAATATTAGATTCTGATGCTAAAGTTGTTAGTTCAGAACCCACCATCCTATGGTGTCACAACATGTGTACTATTAATAGCAGCTTTGTTCATAACAACTAATATCCTCAAAAGGAGAATGGAGAGAAACTGTGGTATGAACACAACGGACTAAACACGAGCTAACTACTGATACGTGCAACAACGTGGATGAATATAAAAAATATGCTAAGTGAAAAACAGCCAGAACTGAAAGAATACATACTGCACAACTGCATTTATAAAAAGTTCTCAAACAGGCAAAACTAATATATGGTGAAAGAAACCAGAACAGTGGTTGCCTCGGGGAAGGGGGTAGTGAGGACTGACTGAAAAAAGGATTATGGCGGGTGCCTTCTGGCGTGATGGACAGGTCATTCTCTATCTTGAAAAGGTTTGGGCTTCCTGAATATATGAAGTCCTCAAAACTCAAGGCTTGTGCAGCTTACAGTATGTAAATTTTATCTAAGAATTCTGTGAACAAATACTTAATTCTAGTTAATGATATGCATGCTAAAGTGTTTAGGGATAAAGAATACTGACATCAGAAACTTACTTTGAAAGGCATCAAAAAGAAGGTGGAATCATACAGGGATGGACATATGGAAAAACAAATATAACAAAATGTTAAAAACTGTATAATCTGGATGGTGGGTACATGACTATTCACTGTGTAATTCTTTCAACTTTTCTGTGTGTCTGCAACTTTTCATAATGAAAGGTCAGTAAAAAGGAAAGAAAAACTGATCTACTGGAAAATGAACCCAGGTAAATCAATGAGTAGTCATATAATATTAAATTTTGTTAGTTATGCACTTAAAAAGGCATGATTCAGATAATGTCCTTGGATCTCAGACATATTTGCTCTACAAGCTAACAAGTGACCTGTGTTCCCCACATCCTTGTCTCTAACATCAGTATTATACCACCTACCTCAAAAAGTTGTAGAAGAAATGGAACAATTCATGTAAAGAATTAGGACTGTATCTGGTACAATGGCAAATAAAAGTGGCAGTTGGTTTAATATTATTAATTTTTGCACCAGCTCTGTGAATACAAGTGAAAATGATGTGCCCATTGACTAAAACATGAAACCTCTAATTTATTAAATTATAGGTCTTGGCTCAAAGTGAATCCTTGTTAGAGAATACATTCAGTCTGTCTCCTACTTTATCAGAGTGATTCCTCTGGCAGCGATCCAACAAGAGTACCGTGGCATTCTTTGAGAAGCTACTGATGATGCCACCACTGGCTCTGAGAACCACAGCCCTGAGTCTGTGCTCTGACTTCTGTCTGCTTTTGAAGGATGGTGGCCATAGAAGTTCACTGTTAAAGCCATGGTTCTCTGTCTCTAGGTCAAGTCATAACACATGTTCAAAGGCTACAGGAATTTTAAGGTGCAACAAGAAGGTAATGAAATCCATGTGATTAAACTATTTGGTAGCAGAAGTTGGGAGGAGGATCCTATGGGTGAATCTCAAAGTTTCACCTGATCCATCTATTAAGCGGCTGCTGCGCTTGAGAACCCTGAGATGAGGTCCAGCCCGGGAGACATCAGCCACACCTGGGGATCAGGGCAACTTCTTGGAAGGCAGACATTCTCTGGGGTAACAGGATGTTTAAAAACTGTGAGAGGAAGAGCTGTCCAAATGCCAATTGCACATGGTGAGACAATTTTTTACATTACATTCTTTGATGTTTTCAAATGGTGGGGGGGAGAGAAGCATTAAATATAGTTCTCCACTGGATTAACCTATGTCCAAATCATAAAGATACTACCCTGTTCTGTAAAAATCAGTTGGCACTTGGGTCAAAACTTTCCATCCACCATAAATGCTTCATTCCTCTCTAGCAGTTACAAATTATTTAAAAATTATCAATTTCCTGTTGGAACAAGGGGGGAAAAAAAGTCAGAAGAAGAAAAAACTTATGGTGTACAAAAATGGACACAAAAGGAATGGAAATAAGAAAAGAAATAAGTTAAAAAGTGAACTAGAGAAATAACTGAAAAGTTAGACGGGCGGCCCATTGGAAAGTGACCAGGGGGAGCACAGAGCGCCCCCGTTATCAGAAGGTTACAGGCTGGGAAGGGAGCAAGTCAACACACATAGGCCAAAGGCCAAACACACAGTGTCTTGGTGTTCGTGTCACTGCTAAGGGTCCCTACAGTTGGTCAATGAGATTAAAAACATTGCCAGACACTGTTCAGAAGCTCTAAGAGTTCAGGAAAGGCACATAACTGCCAAAGCCAAGTGGAAGGTAGAAGTCAAATGGGGAGCAGTGTGATGTGTACATCCAGGTAAAACTGAATCACAGCCGTTTATGGGGAGGGGGTGAGAACACGAATGGGCGTGTTCTACCTTCAGAAGAAGCATTCAGTTAAATGTTTGGGGGGAAAAGCAAATATCGTATTTTCCGGCGTATAAGACAACCGGGCGTATAAGACGACCCCCTAATTTTACAGTTAAAACAGGTTTAGGCCTATATTCGCTGTATAAGACTACCCCCCACTTCCGAGGCTGTAGTCCTATACAGCGAATATAGGCCTAAACCTATGTTTTAACTGTAAAATTAGGGGGTCGTCTTATACGACGGAAAATATGGTATATTTTTTGAAAATTTAGGATTTATTTGAATACCCTTTATTGATTTTCCTCTACATTTTCTGGACTACAATGAATCATTTAGATATCAAGTGCATGTTTTGAAGCTTAGTGGTTATTATGAATTGAGTTACACAGAGTCCAAAAGACATAGGAAAATGGTCCATGGCACCGTATGTGAACAGAATCTCAAACTGGAAGCTCCTCACAGACAGAGACCCGCAGGCAGCCCCATCTAACACAGCACCAAGAGAAAGGCTAAGCAAAGCCCATGCACAGCGGAGACTCACAGGCAGGCTGCACTCCTCCAAACGGGAAATGGGATTAGTGGTGGTTCTCTATCTAAATAGCACAGAGCCAGGCTCTCTAATACTGTGTCTGATCTGTGAGGAGTGCTAGCTTACAATCACAGAGCCTTTATAATACAAAGAACTTCCAAGCACTTTAGGTAATTCTGAAGACAGCTGTAGAATGTCATTGCCCTTTTACCCGGGAGAAAGGGGAGGGGACAGAGACTGGCTCCCTGTGGTCAAGTATCTCAGCCTGGAAGTATCTACTCTTAAACCTCATCCCTGCTGCTCAACACTTCACCCACACTATGATGCCTAAAGAAACGTTTTGCCTTCTCCAAGCACAATCCCCAATTTTCCCCATATATATACCAAATGAAAATAAAATACAGGGACCAAAACAGGTATCAGAGCGTCATAAAATCCTCAAAACTCCGTTTTACATAGTGTCCTGGTAAAATTATAAGAGAGGAAAAAAATGCCATACCTGCTTTATGTCCCCAAGATGGATGTGAACTTTTTGTTTCTCTTCATATAAACATCTCAGGAAAGAAATAATCAATTCATTCTCTCGCTGCTCATTTCTTGGTCTCAATTTCTTTAAAAAAATATATATATTACATTTATTTTTAATATCAACATAATGGCTAACCCATCCCTTTGGTAACGCTAATAGCATCCATCCATGCATTCACTAGTGCTTTTTCTCGATCGCTTCACTAGGGGGCACCAATGATCCCAAAAGTGGAGATCATTTTTTAAAAGAAACAATGAAGCCAGCCAGTGAGTCAGATTTAGCTTTTGACCTCTAATGTCCTTATATCTAATATAAATGTTTTACATCAGATAGAGTCATAGTCAAAAATGTTTGACAAATAAACAGTCTTGAAAACAGAAGAAAAGAACAAAATCTGTGTAAACATCCAGAGGTCAGGGGGCATAATGGCTACACATTTATAAACTCTTATGGTCAAAGAAAATGGAAAGCGAAAATAGCAACTATACCCAGGGTCATGTTTTCACAGGTCAAATGTGTTCGTCATGAAGCACTTCCTGGTGCTCACAAGGCATGTACTTGCACACAACATTTCATGGTAAGCACTCAATTTTTTCTTCTATTTTTTTTTTTTTTAAGATTTATTTATTGTTTTTGACAGAGAGAGAGAGATACAGAGTCAGAGACAGCAAGAAGGGGGAGTGCCCAGAACAGTCTCCACAGTTGCACATCATTGGTTTTTCCACACAGTTTCATTCCACAGGTGGGCGGGGCTGCACAGGGCAGGAACTGGGCCGGGGTCTCGTCCCTGTGAGAACTGAACTGGGGGCACTCCCCAGTTCAGCATATGGGTCCACACGGGCCGGGGCCGGGATTCGATCCTTGGTCCCTGGGGCTGCAAAGTGAGCACCTAACCCACTGAGCCATCTCGGCTTCCCTTTTTCTATTTTAAAAAATCTCTCTGCCTCTTTTATTTTTTAAGGCAGGGTGATGCAAAGCACACTGGACTAGAAATCAAGATATGTGGACTTTGGGTGCTGCATAGAAATGAGACCAGAGTCATTTAATCTTGGCTTGTACATCAGTTCAAACGAGGATTATGTACAAAATACAAGTCAACTCCAAAGTCTCCTCCATCTCCCAATTTTAGAAGACCATCTAATTTAATATATTATATTAATATTATTTTCTCTGAATATGAAGAACACAAAACTGAATTACTCTAGAGCAGGGGTGTCCAACCTTTTGGCGACCTTGGGTCATATTGGAAGAAGAACTATCTTGGGCCGCACATAAAATACACTAACTGGTGGGAGAGATGGGTAGGGGGGGAGTTGGGAGGGAGAATCAAACACATGGGGATGGAAAATGAGCTGATTCTGGGTGGTGAGCATATAATGCGATGTATACACAATGTAATGTAGAATTGTACACCTGGAAACAATGCAATTAATATCAATTAATGTCACCCCAATAAATTTAACAACAACAAAAACAATAACAAAAATACACTAACTATAGCTGATGAATTAAGGGGAAAAAAAAATCTGTTCTGGGCCACATGGAGCCCATGGGCCATGGGTTGGGCAAGCTTGCTCTAGAGATACAGACAGCTTCTAGCCTATAAACTTTTGGAAATATAACTTTTTTATATTGACTATTATCCATTGTCCTGCTCCTGGACCTCTCTCCCTACTCCAAACATCTAGCCTGCACTTTAAAACAAAGTTGAGGTGTAATAAGTGGATCAACCATAGAAGCATCTGAGTTGGGTTGAGGGCACTTTTGGCAACGTCCTTCCCCAGCTAACTAAGGAACAATGGATTTCCCCCTATGTGCCACAGGCTGTGGAAGCAAAGTAACACTAACCCCAGCCCTTCTGACATTCCCTCTCCTAAAGGAAAAGATCATTTTAAAAGAAAAGTTGTTCCTGATCAAGACAAGAAGATAGCAAATGACTAGAACAGGTTATTCTCATTGAGGACTTTCTGTTCTTCTGAAATTTTGAATTTAGAGATTAAATATTTCAGAGGCTAGAACAGATGCTCTCAATCTGGATTTCAAGCCATGACCCTTGATGCTATAAAAGTTTACATGTCATATGCAACAAGTAGATTTTCTACAAGTAGAGAAAGCTCCCATCGGATCTTCAAAAATGGGAGGTGGTGGTCACTAGCACAATCCTGGCTTACTACTGCTAACCCCAAGAAGGTTATGGATATCTGTGTGTTTAAAGGTCCACAAACCCTCATTCATTGCTAGTGAGAAAGGGAATTTAGAGCCACTTTAGAAGCAGCTGAAGGTATTTTTATGAAACTAAACATACTCTTACTGTATGATCTCGCAATTGCACTGCTTAGTATGTACCCAAAGAACTAACAACGTACACCCACACAAAAAATCTGCACCCAAATGTTTACAGCAGCTTTATCCATAATAGCCAAAATTTAGAACCCACCCAGACATCATTCAGTAGGTGAATGGATCAACTGTGGTATAACCAGCTGATGAAATATTGCTCAGCACTAAAAGGGAAAGCTATCAAGCCATGAAAAGACCCTGAGGAACCTTAAATGCATATTGTTAAGTCAAAGAAACCCATCTGAAAAGGTAAGACATCCTGTATAAACCCAAATCTACGATGCCGGGAAAGGTAACACTAGAGACAGTAAAAAGATCAAGGGTAGCCTGCATTATGAGGAGTGGGGAGACAGGGAAGGATGATCAGAGCACAGAGGGTTTTTTAGGGCAGTAAAACAATTCTGGGTGATACACATTTGTCAAAAGTACAGAAAGTACAACACCAAGAGTGAACCCTAAAGTAAACGGGGGACATTAGTTAATATGAATGTATCAATATTAGCTCATCATCGGTAACAAGCAGACCACACTCAAGGCAAGGCAAGATGGAGGAAACTGGCTGAGGGTGGGAGGTACACAGGTGGGAGTTTATATGGGAACACTCTGTACTTTCTACCCACTTTTTCTGTAAAAGTAAAACTACTCTAAAAACTAAAGTTTATTTTATTAGAGAATAAATTAAACAAAGTCCAGGAAAGAGGCGCAGAAAGGAATTATGAGAAAACTGTGAGCAGGCGCAGGCACCAGGGAAGGGATCCACTCTTTCCTCTCCCATATCTTTGATCTAACCTTTGAGCCACTCGCACAAGATAATGTGTATTTTTCTTGGGGAAATTCTCCGTGACCACCTATTTCAAAATATCAAAAAAAGCTAAAAATGCAGTACTAAAAGGAGCATGACTGACACATTTTACATATGAAAGAATATACATGAAAAACTACTTGAATGGCCACAAAATGAGACTATAGCTCATCACAGGATCCTACCACAGCTGCCGCCCATTACAAAGCCAAGCCAAGAACCAGAGGCTGTCACAGAGCTCTTTAGACATCACAGAGGAAACTCACTAAAGCAGAGAAACACATTTTTGTGCTGTCATTCAAGGTCAAGAAAGAAATCCTTCCTTAAAATAACTGAACATGATGAGGGCTACCATTCTACTGAGCGAAAATGGTTAGCAAGGCGTCACCGCTACCTCCCATGTGACTTCGCCATCCTCCATAGTGACAAATCACTATTTCCTAAAGGTGATTTAATTTTATAAACATTCATTAGTCAAAGAGATGAGTCTGAGGAGACTAATGAGGAATCAACTTGCTTAACACCACTTTGCAGTCAAACATTAATTTGCTTGTCCAAAACTAATCTACGCTGTCAAAACTCAGGATGGTGGATACCTGGGAAGAATCAAGGACAACTCTGAGGGACTGGAAATGCTCTATTTCTTACCCTCAGTGCTGGCTGCACAGGTGTATTCACCTTGTAAAAATCCACTGAATGGCACACCACCGACTTGTGAGCATCTCTGTGGTTATGCCACACTTTAATTTTTAAGAAGAACCATACAGGGGATGCTGGGATAGCTCAGCAGGTTGAGCGCTTGCACTGGGATGGTGGTAAAGGTTTTCGCTTCCCATGCGGAGGCCCCCAGTTGGGTTCCCGCCCTGTGCGGCCCCACATCCACCTGTGTGGGATGAAACTATGTCACAGCTAATGATGTGCAACTATGGAGACGGCTCTGGGCCCTCCCCCTTCTCTCTCTCACCTTCTCTCAAACAATAAAATTAATTTAAAAAAAAACAAAATAAGTAACTAATAGCAAAGCTAAATGTGTTACATGCATCTTAACCTCATTTCTGAGTGGCCTATAAATTGGTCGGAAAAATGAGTCAAAAACAAATTTCCAACACTGATTCATGAACACTAGAATGCTGAGAAAGTCTATGGTCTTTTGAGGAAATTTAAAATGGCAATGCTCACTTGGAAACTCTATTCTGACATCTTTTTTTTAAATTGTAATCAGATCTTATAAGAAATCGTTTTAAAACCACAGCAAAGCTCATAAAGTTGATATATGTTCTTTTTTATTTTTTTTTAATTATTTTTTGACAGAGAGAAAGACAGACAGATAGAGACAGAGAGAAGGGGGAGAGCCCAGAGCAGTTTCCATAGTTGACAGCATTAGTTTTCCATATAAAGGGTGTCCCAAAATTCATGCAAGAAGTAGTTTTGATAGAAAACACAGGCTTATAATTAAAAATTGTAAATTTTCATTGCTCAACAATGAAAACTCGTTGTTCTTTTGTGTAGCGCTCCATTTTTAACAACCCTGAACTGTCAGCTGTCACGCTACCCTTTTTTCGTTGGCAACACTTTACCGCACAAATGACGCAAAATTCAAATCTTGCGTGAATTTTGGGACACCCTTTAGTTTCATTTCACAGGTGGGCACAGGGCTGCTCAGGGCAGGAACTGGGCCAGGAGTCTCCTGCGTAGGCCCCGGCAAGAACTGAACTGGGGGCACTCCCCCGTTCAGCATATGGGTCCACGTGGGCAGGGGCCAGGATTCAATCCTCGGTCCCTGGGGCTGCAAAGCAAGCACTTAACCCATTGAGCCATCCCGGCTTTCCCGATATATGTTCTTTACAAAGTAAAAAATACTCCTTTGATGATTGATCTTTAACTTTGAAAATTCATGTTATTTAATCCATTATTGACATGCAATGAGTATAAATCTTTTATACTTGATTTATCTACTCAGTATTAAGTCATTCCCTGAAATACGCTTGTTCAGATGAAGGGAATTCAATTTGGAGACATTTTCTTCCTGAGCCCTACTTTGGCTTAAAAGCAGTTTTTCATATGGAAGAGGACCAAGTTTGGACATGGCTCCCTCATCCAGTAGCTGGGCAGCATGAGAAGACAGCAAGACCCCTTTCCCCCACTACTGAGGCATCACCTTCACATGTACCCAGTTAGATATGCTTGGAAAGTACACATTGCAAACAGATGATAAACAAAAATGTGGCATTGAGTGTTGTCCGTCATGAGTCCTCTTATAAGGAGAAGGGTTATATTAACTCACACCGCCATCTGGCCCTAAGTTCTATCAGGGTGCTCAAAGTTGGTTTGTTTGCAGCAATGATAATCTCCAGCTTCATTTGCTTGGTAAGTACTAATTTCTTTTTCTTTATGGTTCTGTTTGGGTGCACTTCATTTTGTGTTAAACATTGATTTACAAAAACACTGATTATGTATGCTTTAATAACTTTAAGTACTCATGTACCATTAGTTTCAATAGTAATTACATTTGTCTCATAAAAATGTGCC
This sequence comes from Craseonycteris thonglongyai, assembly GCA_004027555.1. Lineage (NCBI taxonomy): Eukaryota > Metazoa > Chordata > Mammalia > Chiroptera > Craseonycteridae > Craseonycteris > Craseonycteris thonglongyai. Next base: position 14,949 of record PVKE010009426.1, read on the forward strand.
CTTGGAGAGTTCTTCAGAAACAAATTACACTCCAGGAAAGACTGTACAAAGGACAATGTTAACCTTTCTATTCATAAGAGAGCTCATGACACCGCAAAGCCACCTTTTCCTTTATGGTCTTTTTGAACTGTATGATTTTAAAACACACTAGCAGGCACTGCTATGTAAAAAAGATAAACAAATCACTTGGTTTATTAAGTGCTTTATAAAACCCATGAGTGATCACTGAGGAAATAATTCAACAAGACTATTAACAAGCCATTAGAAGAAGAGAGCCATGTCATATTTGATCATTCAAGGAAGAGCTGTACCTACAATGATGAAGGACAAAGTCTGAGCTGGTTTTTCAAACCAGGCAACTTCCCTTTGGTCTTTAAACCAATCAAAACATTAGAGTCTTTAGAACAGCACATCACGGCTCCAAGACAGAAACTGAATGCATTCTTTTTAAAGTAAAACTGCGTCATCACTTTTCTCTGAAGTTTCTTTGCCATAATGTACTGGGTGTCTAAAAACTTATACAGGCCAGAAAGAATCTCAGAATTACGTCCCTTAGGAACTTCTCTTTGGTGCAGAAAAATATACTGTGTATTTCCTATCCTGATTCATCACACTGTTTTGGGAAAATGTTACATGGTGCTGTCTAAATAAAACGCAAACTCACATGAGAGGAGGAATATGTCTCTTCTATGCTTGCTGGGAAGATGTTCCCCAGAGTGACCTGACAGCACGAGATGAAAATCTGCCAGCATCAGACAAAAAAGGCCCTGGCTTCCACTGCAAACGCACTAACAATCAGAAGCAAACTGTCAGTCCACTTACCTATTTACGAGTTCCAAGTACAAACCACATTAAATTTGTTTGAGGGGATTGTGTACTTAGAACTCTAAAGCATCCTTTAAAAAAAAAAAATCAAAATAGTATGTCTCAAGTCGATTCAGAAGAACACAAGAAACTTTAAAGGTGATCAGAAATCATATAAATTACATTCTAAGCTATTTCTGAAATTTAAAAATCTCCCTATGCTTTCCCTCTATGAACATATGTCAATCCTACTGCAGAAGGAGAACAGGGATTAACAGAACTAACAAGGGATTAAAAGAAAGTCACTCCTTTAATTCTTCACACTAACGGAAAACAGATCATGGGCCCTAACTGTACAGTCTTTCCCCCACTGAGGAGAGAAAGTTGCGAACCTCGTGTTGCTTAATGACTCCTCTATTGGCAGGACCCCTGCCGCTCTCCTCCGCCTCCAAAAGAGACATTTATTCTTTGTTCTGATGCACCCTGCTCCCCAGAAATGTGCCAGGAAACCCTAGAAATGCTCCTGGGCGACAGCAGATGTAAAATTTTTGATGAGCTCATTAAAGATTCATAATGAACAGACCACAGGCATGCCAGCACACTCAGCATGGTTTCCCCCAGATACTTCGCATCTATATGCAAGGATGAGAGTGTCTAAGTCTAATGCAGAAAGCCCAGGAGCTGGGTTTTTGTTTTGTACTTTGTGTTTATGCTTGACTATGATATAGCTCAAAGTAGAGATCATTTAAATTTATTCTCAAAACAAAATAATAAAAGAGAGGAGGAACAAATAGTATGCAATTTCACATGTAAAACATTGTCTCCTTCATTGCCATACTTAAAGCTGAAATCCTGAGCTGGGGGGGGGGGGGGGGCGCTGGCACGGTTCCCGTGGAGCTGACGAGTGCTGGGTAACCAAGGTCCAGGCCTCTGTCCCAGGCCCAGGCTCGCTCTGCTCTATTATTTCCTTTCCCTCATTCTGAAATATCATTTTTAAAGGAGAATATCCCTGCTTTTGTTGTTTTCACATGAAAACCAAGACCTGATGAGAATCTGCAGTCATGTCCTGGCCCCTCCGTGGGGCTGTTAAAGCTTAAACCAAGTGGAACTCAGGGCCACTTTCTTGGAGCTGTGACAGCTGTTTCTCTCTATTTTTTTTTAATAAATAACATTTCACAGGGAAGCTGCTGCCTTTTCTTTCCATATGGAAATTAAAAACTATACTGTACCTGAACTTCCTCAAAAATCATGGCTTGCTCCTGATTAGTTAATGTTGTCAGGTGCTTCTGGAGTTCTATTTTGGTTTTGGAAGAATTCATTCCTATTAAGAGGGAAAAAAAAATAGAGAGAGAGAGAGATAAACATATGTAAATGTTGTGAGGCAGAGTGAACATTCCCATACTCACTCCCTTTACATTCTCACCCACCTACTTCAGGCTTTTGAGGTTGTCTGAAAATTCAAATCAATACTAATGTTGATGATGACAATGACCATGTGTCAGTTATACCCTCATGCGCCAGGCTCTGTCTTAAACATCAGGCCTGCATCGTTTCATTTAGTATTCACAACAAGGTAATGAAGAGGATTCACTCATCCCCATTTTACAGTTAAGGAAACTGAGACCCAGAGAGCTTACATAAATTCCAAAGACCACCCAACACCTTGGACTGCACACCTCAGATCTCTGTGGTTCCAAATTACTTTTTCCACTACCATTCTAGTTAAACTACTTCATACAATCAGAACATTGTTCTCAGGATATAATAAAGTCTTGTGAGGATTTACATATAAACTTGTTAACTTTTCTTAAGGAGAAACAACTTTTGTCCCATTCAAGAACTGGCCAACATTTTTCTCTTGCATGATAGATTCCTTCACAGAAAGCTGAATCATGTGGCTAACAACTTTCTTTTTACCACCACAGCTTACTAAGAGTCTTAAGATCATTTAATAACCATTACAGAGGATTCTGAGAAAAAGTTATAAAAATAAAGTCATAGTTTTAGTACTCATTAGTAACTGATATTTCAGAAAGTTTCTTCATAAATATATGGCTCAGACCTTGTTTTGCCTATTCCTGGTGCCAGAGAAAAATGTTCCACATGATGAGATTTAGAATGAAAGGATTTACTGACCTAAAGTACCGTGAAAATAACTGTTGCCAATTACACATGAACCTTGTTTTATTGCACTTAGCTTTACTGAGATTTGATGATACTGTGTGTTTTACAAATTGAACGGTTTGTGCCAAATACCAGCCAAAAGGTTACAACTTGCTGAAGGCTCACATGACAGTTAGCATTTTTTAGCAATGAAGTATTTTTAATGAAGGTATGTACTACATTTTAGACATAATTCTATCACATTATAGTGCAACTTACATAACTAAGGATGGCCAGGAGGGACACTTCTCAAATTTGGAAGAGGGACTTGGAAATCACACCTCTGTTTGAAAAATGAGTATACTGAGGTCTGGAGAAACCAGGTGTTATGTCCAAGGTCAGGAGCTAGCCAGCAGCCAAGCCTGCCTCAGAGCTCCCCGCCTTCCACTGCGGATGAGGCACAGACCCCAGCCTCCTGACACACAGGGGCCAGGTGCTGCCCCCGCACAGCCCACGACAGCCACCTCAGCTCTCAGAAGTCCTTCCTCCCTCCCAGCTTTTATTTTGTTGTTGTTTTGCTAAGAAAACCCTAAGAGGCCAGCGTACAAATGAAGGCCGATATTTCTTAGGTAATTACTGTGCTGCTTCACTCAATGCTACCGGCATAATCTCACTTAAGCCTCAAAATAATACTTGAAGTGGGCACCATTTTTAGTATCCCAAGATACAGATGAAGAAACTGAGGCATGATGAAGTCAAGGATTTTGTCCAAGGTCATCAGCTAAATAAGGGAGAGAGAGAGAGTAAGAATTTGAACCATATCTGTTTGCCTCCAAAGATCGTTCTAAAACACTCACTGACTCCCTTTACCCAGAGAGTCAAGACGGGGCTTCAATACTGAAGTGAATTCCCAGGTGGGTAAGATAGGTTTCTGTCAGAGCACAGTTCAGGTGTTCTTCCAGCAAGCTGTCAGGTCATAGAAACCAGGGAGACAGGTGGTTGATTTTATTGGACTAGCTACTTAAGTGTTGAATCAAAATAGTGTTTAAATTTATGAGTACAATTAGCCTGCAGTAATCATTAGTTAAGCATCCTCCCCGCCTATGGAATCTGTCCCTGTCACAGTGTAAGCATCCTATTTTGGACATACCACATTGTCTGCTGAGACATTCACAGGTAGAGAGCAACGCCAAGCTCTCAGAAGAGTTAGACTTATTATAACCTCTAACAATCCTAGGTGAAACCACACAGCACACGCTATTGTTCATATCTAGTATGTAGGTATGATGAGATCCTCCGACAAGTTTCATGCTTGGCCTCATTATGTCTATCCGTAGGGTCCTTCCTGCCCCATCTCAAAACAGAGGTGGTACCCCTTTCCCTCAGGTCCACTCCATTCACGGTGCACCTTCCACGTGACTTCTCACCACCGTCGCCCCTCCTGGGTGGTTTCTGCAGCAAGAAGGCGGCACATTCCACGTGATGCCAAAGGCTTTATAAGGGGAAGGGGAGGAAGGCACAACACTGAAAAAGGTAACCAGAGTCAAGGGCATGCCCAAACTTCAATCCCCAGCAACTCCAGCCTGGCTGTCTGTGAGGCGTCTTCACACTGTGGCTGCTGAAGTCTGCAGCGAGTGGGAGCTCTAATGAATGGCTTGGCTTTGCCAGAGGCAGATTCACTCTGGAGAGCAAAGGGAAACCTCAGCTCAACTGTTGCTTTTTCTTTTTTTTTTTCCGTAAAAGGATAATTCATTCTAGTAATGCTGAAAATGTTCCTCTACATTTTAAAATAAGCAAACTACTATACAAATACTATGAGCAGTGGTACACAATTTAAATACAGACCCAAGCGTGGCTGTACCTCTTACATGTTGTAAGTGCATGTCAGCGTAGAGTGCCCAGTGTAATTAATATGTACAGTATATTTATTCTATTTTGTGCATCCCAGGGCATACTATGACTATATCAATTAGCAAAACACAGTCTTTCAGTCTTTTTTTTGTGGCCATGTCATTGGTCTTGTCCACAGTTTATGGAGTTCTCAGCCAGACCAGGTGTTTTCCTTAGAACTACACTTATAGGGACATGCAATGAGCTTTAATAAACCATTTCAGGGAAGCCGGGATGGCTCAGTGGGTTAAGCGCTCACTTTGCAGCCCCGGAGAACGAGGATTGAATCCCAGCCCTGGCTCGTGCATACCCATGTGCTGAACTGGGGAGTGCCCCCCAGTTCAGTTCTCTCTCTGTCTCTGTATCTCTCTCTCTCTCTCTGTCAAAACAATAAAAAAAATTTTTTTTTAATAGAAAAAATCAATAAACCATTTCATTCTACTTACTAGAATGCAATACAGCAAAAAAGCAAGCCTCTCAAACTGTTCATAAAGTAATCAGCATCTCCCCTACTAAGAATGCCTCTAATAATTTGCCAATTATATTTTTAAAATCTTTCCCATCATGTCCACAAAACATACCCTCAACAGCCTTCTAACTGTGCTATTTAATCAATGTCTTTATGTTAGCACAACTTTCTGCTATGTTTGGATTTTATCAAGTAAAAAGATGAATTGAATGATAATTCTAAAACTACAGCTATAAAATCCCTACCCTGATTAAACTTTCTAGCTATTAACTTTCTGAAACCTAAGCCAGACCAAAGAAAGATTTATCAAGTGGAACTCTGGAATCCTTCCAGTTCCTACAGGCCAGGATCTGCTTTATCTTAAAAGCCAAAGTCACTGTTGGCTTCTTAATAAGCTCTTAGGGACATTTCCGTCATCATTTACTTTATCTTGACGTCCACTATGGAAAGGGTTAGTGATCCTCTTAGATGGGATCTCTTGTTAAAGTACAACTTTTCTTGTTCCCAGATCTATTTTGTATAATATCAGCAAATAGTAGCAACTAGGAAAACACAGTTGAAAATATTATCATTATGATTCATTTTTCAAGAGCACCACAATGCCAACAAATGAAACTCTGAAATCCTTACATTGAAAATTGTCAATTTATCTCATTTAAAAAGGGGAATCACTCTGGGTGGTGAGCACACAATGGAATACATAGACAATGTAATGTATAACTGTATACCTGGAACCTATGTAATTTTTACCAAACAATGTCACCCCAATAAATTTAACAATTAATAAAAAATAAATAAGTAAAAAGGGAAAACAGGTACCACTTCACACCCATTAGGATGGTGATCTTCAAAAAAACAAAAAGCAACAAGTGTGGATGAAGATGTGAAGAAATTGCTGACGGGAATGCGAAATGATACAGCCATGATGGAAAACTGTATGGTGGTTTCTCAAAGAAATTAAAC
>PVKE010009426.1:21277-45018 GCA_004027555.1 Craseonycteris thonglongyai
TTTGAGGCCCCGAGGACCGAGGATCGAATCCCGGCTCCGGCCCAGGCAGGACCCACATGCTGAACTGGGGAGTTCCCACAGTTCGGTTCTCTAGCTGTCTCTGTCTCTGTCTCTCTCTCTATCTGTCAAAAGTAAAATAGAAATAAATATGCACTGAAGATAAAATAATTACTCTCTATAAATATAAAAAAAAAAAAAAGATATAAAAAAAATTAAACATAGAATGAGAATATGATCCAGCAATTCCAGTTCTGGACATATTATATTCGCAGAAAAACTGAAAGCAGGCACTTGAACAGGTATTTATACCCCGCCATTCAGTGGCATCATTCACAATAGCCAAAAGTTGGAAACAATCCAGAAGTCCACCAACAGATGAATGGATGAACACAATGTGGCATATACACACAATAGAATATTATCCAGCCTTAAAAAGACAGGAAGTTCTGACATGTGCTAGAGCCTGAATGGATCTAGGAGACATTATTCTAAATAAATAAGTCAGCCACAAAAGGACAAATACTGTATGATTCTACCTATATGAAATACCTAGAGTGGTCGCATTCATCAAGACAGAAAGAATGGCGGTTGCCAGGGGCTAGAAAGGGGAAAATTGGGAGTTTCATTTTGGAAAGATGAAAGAGTTCTGGAGATGGCTGGTGGTGACAGGCACAAAACAATGTGAATGTGCTTGGTGTCACTGAATGGTACACCTAGAAAAGGTTAAAATGATACATTTTATGATATGTAAACATATATTTTACCACAATTATTAAAAAAGGGAAATCAGATTTAAATAGTAATGTTGTTTTCCTTTATACAGTAAGTAGAGCTTATTAAGTATTCTAGAGACATGGGAAATGATTGTCAGTTGTTTAAATCTGTGATTCCCTTCCAAACAACCCACAAAAAATGTTTTAGAAATTCTCCCATAAATGGAACAATATGCAAAATAAGACAAGAGAGGGATGAACTCCGGTTACCAAGTGGGGGGGGGGGGGGGGGGGGGGGGGGGCCCTGGGCCGCTCTGAATTCCCCAGACAGAACTCCTTGCCTCCTGCCTGTGGCAGAATCCCCACCCTCCTTCAGGAGGGAAAGCCTCCCTTCCAATCTGACCTGTGTGTTCCCTCAGGCTCCGAATATGCTCAAATCCTTTCAACTGTAAAAAGCAAAGCCGCAGTGTGGTCCTCCCCAGGGAGGAAGCTTTGGTGGCAGGTCACCGCTGGGGCTTTCCCTCCTGACGCTGACTCCCAGACTAGTTTACTCCTAGTTTGTGCTAGTTTACTCTTAGACACCTCCAATCCTCAGCTTACTTATCCCTACAATGTGCAAAAGAAATTGTCCGTTTTCCGCCCACAGTGTGGTGAGGATTAAGTGGATCAGAACACATGTGAAAGAAAAAGAACAAGGTGCCTGGCACATCTCAAGTACTCAATAAATAATAGCTGCAAATCATAACATTACAGTGTCTCCTCCAGTCAAATCTCTAGAAACAGTCGTCCATACTCAGTGACTACTTCTTTTACTCTTTTCCATTCACTCCTCAGCCACAGCCAGTCTTCCATCCCCCACACTCCATTAAAACTGCTCTGGCAGACATTATGGATGATCTTCTAATGGAAACACCTATTGGAAATTCTTTAGCTCTTATCTTACTAGATCCCACCATAGCAGCCAATGTGACTGACCCCTCATATAACCTTGATTAACATGAATGGTTTTGTAACCTTTTCCCCTAATGCCTCCACTACCCTCAGAGTCCCTTCCAGGAGAGGTGGTAGAAGGGGGCATGAATTTTTATCTTGGAATCACGAGCACCTAGCATATTACCTGGCAAACAGAAGACATTCATTCATTACACGATCAAAGTTCACCGCCAATCCCAGGAACTCATACAAGCCTCTGTTAGCAGAACCTTTCTATGAATGCAGGTCATCTAATTCTCCTGGGCCCTTCACCTCCCACGGGGTTACAGAAGGTGAGGAGCTCCTACTCACCCTCTATGCGTTCACAGAGCTTGTGCAGGCCCTGCAGGGGGCAGCCCTCACACAGCTGGGCTGGGGCTCTTGTCTGCTGCACTGCAGCCACTGTGAAAGCCTGTTTCAGGGTCATCATAATTTCATCAACCTGATCAAAGAAGAGAAAATGAGACTGTAGTGACCAAAAAGTGAATTTAAAGTGAAATGAGCTGACATTTCAGAACTCTGCAGAAAAATGTATTTTAAGAGTTTTATGGACTTATTAGTCACAGGTGGATGGATAATACTCATAACTGCTAGTATTACAGTCTGAAAAACACTTCCTAGGTGCTCAAGGCTCTTAAAGGAAAGAAGGTAACAACTAAAAACACAAATTCAATGATGAATGAAAAAGCCAAGTCCTCTGATCAAAATGACATATTTAAATTATGAAACCAGAGGGTGCAAGTGAGCAGGTTCTTTGAAAATAATGAAAATTGAAAACTGCACACCCAAAATACATCTCAGATGTGTACTAAGTTATTCAATGGCTGTGAATGAATAATTAATGCCAAATAATGACATGTCATTAAAGCTATGTGGTTTTGCTAAGGAAAGAAAAATCAGTGAGGTTGAAATGCCTTGGACATAGGTTGCAAGGTAAGAGCTGCTTGCTCCGGCTTACCAGAGCTTCGTTTGTGCACTGAAACACGTAACAGACGAAATGAAAGCCTCCACCGCCTGATGACTCTCGGCAGATAAACCCAAAGTGGTCCACATGTCTAATACCCTGTTGAAGGGAAGGAAAGAGGAAGGAATGTGAGTTGTATCCAAAAGAGGCACCATCGTCAGAAAGGTTCCTAAAGGTTTACACAGTCTGAAAGAGCCTGATACAATTATTTTCTTTTCAGATGTTTTTAAATATCTAAAAACATCTCTCAAATGATGATCAACACTGTTCTTCCAAAATGTTACTGTGATAATCTCCACAATAAGAAAAGTAAGGTCTGAAAACTGGAATTTTTAATGCTTATTTTAGTAGTAAAAGGAAGTAGAGAAAAGCTGACACAAAATTGAGAACTTTTTCTGAGTTATTGAAAAATAAAAAGATCCTTGGAAAATCAAAAGTAGACCAAAGATTAATGAGGAAACACAACTGTACACAAACACACACATACACATACATAATAGACACATGGTAAGCACACATGGATTAAAATAAACATAAAATAAAAAATTTAAAGCATATGTATACATCTAAAATATAATAGCAAATAGGTAAATATTGAAGTGGTATAAAGATTGAGTCAAAAATTATACTCACAAAGAGTAGAGAAGCTTTTAAACGTAAGATATTAATGCCAAGGCTCTACCATAGTTGCCCCTAAGAACTCTTTTAATAAATATTAACACCTAAACTTGCTTTGAAAATATCAGCTAAGAGGCACCTTAATATAGATACGGTACTGCCTATAAATATTAATATGTCAGTATCTCCCGAAAGCATGTGAGCATGCAAAGATATGAATGCTAAGAGCATGAAGTTCAGGGGCTTTTGAGAAAACTTGTAAACTGCACCCTTTTGGAAATCATAAAACTATCACATGAAAAAACAAACATTTAACATTAGCTTTGCAATAGAAATAGCTGCAAATCAAGATTAAAATCCTGTAGATAACCTTACTTCCAGATCAAATATTTTCCAATAAACAGGCAATCACTGACATAAGCTGCCACCAAAATCAATGTTCTCCAACAGCAAATTTAGCATCTGCTAGAGGTTATCTCATGGGGAAATATAATTTGGAAAATCTTTTCCTTTGTAAATGGTTCCCTATTCAATCTATTAAGGAATATAATTGTCACATTTTGAAAAAAAATTCCCTTTTGATTCCTTAAGTAGATCATATTACAAATCAATAAACGTTGATATTTTTATCTCATTAACTATGAGAAAGTGGAAGTAAGGAGATGAGAAGTCAGTTGAAAAAACATCCAAACAGCTTTAAGTGATCTCATATTAGGAAGACCCTGAGTACAATTGGCACTGCTCATTATAAATGACAGGTTCTCTAAAATCTCTCCATGAAACCACCCAGATTATCAAGAAAAAACTTAGGTAGACAGTATTATCAGTAAAACATCCTCAAAAATAATCACTATCTATTATATGTTAAGGAAGGAAAAACAATGATGATTGGTATGTTTCAAAAAAAAACGTTCTGAATTTTTGTAAAGAAGTAAAGTATCTATTAAAAAATACAAGGGCTGTCTGAAAAAAATAGCCATAAATGGCTCTATTTTTCATATTACAGTGTTGGATACTTTCCAAAAAGCCTGTGTATGTATTTGTGTTTATGAATGTATACAATAAAACATTTACAGACATACTCATACACAATTGGAAATCATGACTGGGGATTATTACCACCAATAATTGAAAAAACAAAAAACAAAAAATAAAAGTGGATCAATTTTCTCCAGCAGGTTATTGCTAAGAACAAAATACTTATGTCAAAATTACATTTATATTTTGCCTTAACAGACCAAAGCAAAGGAGAAATGCAAGAACACAAATCAAGTCTTAGGAAGCATACATCTTGTGACTCTTTTTAGCACTTCTGCTGAATGACAGAATTAAAAGAATTTATTAGAAATTGCAATAGAGCCAATAACCCGTCTCCATTTACCTGAGAGCAAAAGGATATCTCCTTAAAATTTTTCTCCAATGCTACTTTTTTGGTGTCAGGACTGATGAGGTAAACTTCAGATTGACCAATCTTAAAAGATAAACAAACAAAAGAAGGAAACAAGCTTTTCATGAAAATGGAATTCAAATTTATCACACAAACTTTCTCATTCCGTGACCTATGAAAATAAAGAATAAAAGGGGCAAAGCTCCTATAAAATTCTGAGTACCTCAGTGTAGAAAATCACTTCAGAGGTTATAATTTATCCCATGGGTTTCGGGTAGTCCTGGGCAACAAGGCCACCCTACTTGAGACTGCAGTCTTCTGTGAGATAGAAGGACCAAATAGCCAAAAGTTAGCCGCACTCAGATCCCACCCATCCCCCCACCTTTGTACACAGCAGTACGGTTTCTAATTAAGTGAATCTTCCAAAAAGCAGAAGTTTCTCTTTTAATATGTCCACAACACTTTCCAGGGATTATTTTTTACTGAAGAGTCTTTTAAAATTTTTGTTACAATCACCTACCATTTGTTGAGTGTATACTCTACATCAGGCATTCCCATACCACTTACCTGACTTTTTAAGGTTAGGGCATTAGCATAAATTGACATGGTCTTACGAATGTGGGTCAGCATAACAGGCCTCTGTAAGGCAGAAGACTATATGACCAGAGCCCCGCTGTTAACTGTGCTCCATGCCTCCCCCAGGCCTTCTCACCGGCTGCTCCCTGAACCCAGGACGCTGTTCTGGTTGGCCACACTGAAACCTCTGCTCAGAGGAAATCACTTCCTCAAGGAAGCTTTCCCTGATCCCCCAGATGTTCTCAGCATCCTCTACTGCTCCTTTGCAGCATGTATCACAACTGTAATGAGATAATTACTTGCAATCAGTCCTTGGTCTCTATACTGGAATCCAAATTCCACAGGGACAGAGACCTCATGTCTTGTTCATGGTTGTACTTCTAACGTGTTGCAAGGGATCCTGTACACGGCAGTCACACAGTAAGTATTTGGAAATAAATGTGCTGAGCAGCTAGCCCAATAACACCGAGACCTTTTTAATAAAGCACAAGTCAGACTGCGGATGCTTCACTCTCCCCAGTACAACAAAGACGATGAAAAGGGGAAGAAACAAGCCCTGTGTACCCTGACTCACTATCTCGATCTTAAATGCACATACATGCATACAGCATTCAAGCAAGTAGCCAGCTTCCTGATCCCCCAGCCATCTCACTGCCGAGTCAGGCACAAAAACAAGATACATTTAAGGTAGTTTTGCTCTCTCTAAAATGCTGGCCAGCCTTATGCCGAAGAAGAAACAGAGAAGGGAGGCTGAGGAATCACTGGTTCCCTGTATCATCAAAGGCCGGCTCACTCCGGGGACAGCTCTGAGGAGTCCCACCCAGGGGACCTCCAGGGGGTGCAATCTGACTAGAAGAACTCAAATCAGCATGGGACCCAGGAGCCCCAACTGCCAGGGACAGATTCCCTGTCCATTCTTTTTCTGGCATTTGGCTCACTATCAGTTTAACCAAACTTCTAGGAAAAAAAATAAGCAAGCACTGGGCTAAACTAATACAGTGATACCTTAGAATCCAAATGCCCCAAAACTGGAACAACCTGGAATCCAAATGAAAAAAATCAAGCAAATTTTGCCTCGGAATCCAAATGCTGTTTTGGAATCCGAACACCAACACGTTGTTTGCGTGGGACGTATCGACTGTACGGCCTGTAGCTTTATCCAAACACCTGCTCGTCTTGGAACTCAAACGTTTTGGAACTTGGACGGGTTTCTGGGATGGATTAAGTTCGAATTCCAAGGCATCACTGTATTTCAGTTTGGGTATACATTTCAAATATCATGTTATCCCCAAATCCAGTTACACTGATTAACAAAGGGTAAATGTTTTATAAATTAATTTTAAAAAATATAGTAAAAGGAGTATTTTTCAAAAAGATTTCATTGAAATATATTACTTTGAAATTAATATATGTTCTTTCAAATCTTTGGGGGGGGGGGTTCTTTTACACATATTAACTGTTCTTTCCACATTGAAAAGGTATCTTTATAACCATGGGAAGTAAGAGAGAGATGAAAATTATACAAGGATATACACTTGATTCTCTTTATTTTTCTCCTTGATTTTAAAGGTTTAGGACTAAAATGTGGGTTTTATCCTGAGAAAAAAATCATTCAGTATAAATATATGTGGGTTCACACATAAATGCAAAAGAAATTTACTAAGAATCTTCGCTCAAAAAAAGCAGGTTATCTTTTAAACAGGTATCTCAGACCGGGGATGAGTACAAGGCTTGATATTTTACCGTGAAAAGCATAGTTCGATTTTCCTCCATATCTGTTGGCTGCACAATATTGTGTCCACTAATGAGGTGGTTCTCGATGACATTTTCTTCAAAAGACCTGAAGAAACTACTACTTCGATGGCTTCTATCTTGAAATTCCTTCTTATAGGCCAGAGAGCGCAGCCCAGGCTGGGAGAAGGACTTGCGCATGGGCTTCTGGCCCGGGTCCCCATTCCCTGCAGGCTGCAGTATGGATCGGAACCTCTCCGTGAAGGAAAGCCCTCCCCCAGGATTGGTGGTCTCAGAGTTCTGGGAGGCCAAGTCATATTCGGCTTTTCTGCTGCAACTGATGTGATTGAACTTCTCGATGCACTCATCGATGAGGGCTGGCGGGGCCTTCTTGTGTGCCACTGTCACTCGGCCACAGAAGAGCACCTCGAACTTCTTGGCGAATGTGTCGTCAAACTCCGATGGGCAATGCAGCTCCTCCTGGCGGGCGATCTTCCCCGCCTGGCGGATGGAGCTGATGATCTCAGGCACCTGCCGACAAAGGAAGGAGGGTTACTTGGCACACACAGTACATGGTATCCTACTCTGGCACACACAGGGCATGAATATACAAGGAGTCAACATCACGCTCTCCCCATCGGCTCCTTTGTGAATTCCATCACCAGTACTGAAGGAAGATCCTACAGGGAATCTGGGGTCCTGAATGTCCTCCCATGGGAGGGGAAAGCACAGCTTTCAAAGAGATAAGGGAAACTATTTATTAAACACTTCTCACCTGCCAGGGGCTATGCTAGAAGAGTCAAGTGCCTCTTGAGTCTTCAAGAGTCAAGTGTAAGTCAATGGGCCTGTGGACCCACAGCACAGTGTGGCAAGGCTTGGACTCTGAACCCAGCTGGATCCACTCCAAAGCCAAAGGTCCTCTCTGGAGAAGCTGTCACCTCCCAAAGAGGTCTGTCTCCAATGTGGCGCACCAAAACACTGTGCAGTTCTAGATGTCTGGCAGTGCACCACGGAAAGTCTTCCACAGCAAAAGGCTGGGATGTGCCTGCCCAGTGAAGACTGAACTAATCTCATAAAGCATTCCTTCAAATCACAACATCGTTATTTTCTTCCATGACAACTGACAACTTCTTACAGAGTCCTACACTTCCTGACAGTTGAATAGTACTGACTGCAGTGCTAGGCGGTTTTAACGAAGGGTAAGCAGCCATGACAGTATTGTCAGAACAGCAACACACTGGGGCTCCTGCCCACAGGCACTCCAAAGCCTTTGGGTTCGCTGTAAAGTCATGATGAAGAGAATGAACAAAAGGCTCATGGGCATCATCGGCCCAACTGCTACACCCCTCTCACCATGAGCTTTTTCAAAGCAGCAACACACACACAGGTAAATCCGTAACACGCTGAGCATCTGTGTGACCATCTGGATGACGAACCACCACAACACAAAAACCACACAGGCATGGACTCAATCCTCATAAGGAAAGGCCTCCTTATTGTTACAACCCAACACACAAACCAATTTTTTTCCAGGTAAGGAAATTCAATTTAAGGCCCTGTCTTCATAAGCTCAGTGTCTTTTTAACATTATAGAGGATGGGGGGATTGGGGATGGACTTTTTCACTCAGGTCAAAGATCAATATATACAGAAAATAGAACTGGTTTGAACAGATTTTTAAAAGCATGCTTATAGCCCTGGTACACGACATGATAATCCCCAAAGACTCAATGACTCAAAAGATTTTTCTCTCTGTGATTTCATATCACACACATCTTAAAGACAATCTCGGGGAAGCCGGATTGGCTCAGTGGGTTAAGCGCTCACTTTGCAGCCCTGGGGACCGAGGATCGAATCCCGGCCCCGACCTGTGTGGACCCATATGCTGAGCTGGGAAGTGCCCCCAGTTCAGTTCTCACCGGGGCAAGACCCCAGCCCAGTTTCTTCCCTGTGCAGCCCCGCGCCCATCTGTGGAATGAAACTATGTGGAAAAACCAATGATGTGCAACTATGGAGACTGTTGTGGGCCCTCCCCCTTCTCTGTCTCTGTATCTCTCTCTCTGTCAAAAACAATAAAAATAAATCTTTAAAAAAAAAAAAGACAATCTCTGTGCCATAAAGGTGATGATTCATCCTTTCAAGGTGTTTTATCATATACAGAGTCAAAATATAAATACCTCTAGGGATATTTTATATTTTGAAAATTGATTACTGAAACATAAGACCTAATTATATTAAATAAATTCAAATGTCAGTACCGGTATACATTAAGCATCTATTTTGCACTATTTGTTTGTATTATAGGTCAATCTTATACTGCCAAATAATCATACATCATATGACATCTAAAACTGTTCATCAACATGAAAGAAAATGGGACAGACAGAAGAAAGAGCTGGAAAGTCTAAGTTTCTCTCACGCCTTTGCCAACGAGTCACTAGATAGGGCCTTGGCAAAAAAACATCTCCATTTCTCTCTTTAAAAGAAATAAATGCTTATAAGATTTTTCTGGTAAAAGTTGTTTCTGTGCATAAAGAATAATGATGTTTTATGATGCAAGTAAAGAATCTTGTCGCTTTTCTGAGCAAGTGTGTGAAATGACTTCATCAGGAGTCACATGGCTCTTCTGAGTTATAAACCTCACTTTCAGGACAGAAAATTCAAAGTGTACTCAGTCTTTTGAGGCTTGCTAAAATAACTGGTATTTCTGTATGCTGGGTCATCCACTGCATCTGGAGTAATGGTGTCTTTCATTATATATCAAAGGGGAGAGAAACTGTAATATGTATGAAGTCACATGAATTTATGGTGACTCAGTAATAAATAGCACAGACATAAGACACAAAGTAGAGAACTTGATTGTTTCCTCCCTTCACAGGATTAGAAATAGTTAAGGAGTTCACTGTACTTCAGTCAAGTTTGAGCTGTGGTAGTTTTTCCAACCACCAATCTCTCCTATACTTTAATCAGAATCTTAAAATGACATGCTTTAGTCGAAGACAAAGACATTGACTCCCTCTCCTTGCTCTGATGAAGTATGTGTAATGCAGGGGTGTCAAACTGGCGGCCGAGGTAATTTTTTGTGGCCCACGATGCTCTGAAATAAAATGAAAATAGAAAAAAATGTTATGAAGAAAATAGTGCTTAGGGGAGATCAAGGCAATACTGTACACACAATTCCCTCGTTAACCGTTTAACTACTAAAGACGAGTATACATGTGGCCCAGTGCCTTTCCTGGGGGTCTGTGGGCGTGTATAAACACGCTGACTCAGTTCTGGTGATGTTTGTAAATGTGATGTGGCCTGCGTGAATCTTGCCTGTTGCACCAAATGGCCCGTGTTTTAATGGAGTTTGACACCCCTGGTGTAATGTAACATGGGCTCTGTCTGTGTATAAGTGTCTAAAAACTTTACTGATCATTTAGTTCCCATTACCAGACAGCCCTGGAGCACTGTTTTCTGAAAAATGAAGACTTCAGGTCCACTTGTGAGGAAATTCTAAATTCTCCATTCTTTATAATCCTGTCCTCGATTCACCTACACTGTTCCTTGTTACATGAGCGAACTGGGCCATTTACTTCATTTCTTCCCAAGTATTTTCCAGGAGGTAGGGATGCAGAGGTGTGAGATGAATGCAAGGCAGCCCTGCCTGAGAAAGGAATGGAGTACCAAGTAACCAACATGCGGTCTCCTGGGAGCCTGGACAAAGAACAGAGCACTGAAGAACAAGAGGAAGGATGAACAAAAAATTCCAGTAGACAGAATCCAGAGGCGTGGAAGTGGGTGGTAAGGGTATGGAAGACTGAACGTGACCTGCAGAGCTCTGGCTTAGACATAGTAGCCCAAGCTGGGGACAGAGAAAGAGAAGCTGGTCTGGGCAGAAGTGACAATGAGTGCTGTTTCTGTACACGCTGAGTATGACCAGGAGGACTTGGAAGTAAAGGCATCTAGTGGGCCGCTGGACACATGGGTCAGGAATGCAAGACCGAAGAGCTACGAATAGATTGAGACGTCAACAATCAGCTCATACACAGAAGGCGGCTGACTCCCTCGGAGCAGAAAAAGGGAAAGGGAAGGAAGAGGCAAAGAAGGGGCCTTAGGAAATGCCAACATTTCAGGTGTAAAGAGCTGAGGAATCTCAGGCAGAGAAGTAGGAAGGCAGGCAGGCAAGGATGACATCAGGTGTCAAGGGAAACAAGTGCTGCCTCTTCCAGAAAAGGAGAAGAGGTGACTGAGAATACACCAAGGCCTGAGACAGGTCTGTTGGAGTTGGAGGCTTACAGAGATAAGGAAAACGAAAGGTGGGGCAACACTAACCCCCCAAAAGAAGCAACTTCATTGAAAAACGTCTCAAGGTGAAACTTTAGTCTATGAGAATACATACTTCAAGTTACAATCTTTACAAATACACAGACCCTTTTAGGAAAAGTACACCGAGGCCAGTGGAACTTATTCCCACTGATATGATCTGGGTCCTTTTAACAAAAAAATCTTTCTTTGGTTTAGTCACAGCCATGATATCTACGTCATTTCTGATTGCAGATAAGCAGGTAAAGTAAATCAAAATAAACTAAAGGCAGAACATGACTCTGAGAAAGCATTTTCCTGGGATAAACTCTATAAAGGTTTGAGATTTGGTTGTATTTTCTTTTACATTGGGACTCACAACAAAAATGGTTAGCTTTCCAGTGGTATCAGCAGAACACGCCTCTCTCTCACTAAGGATCTCCTTCATCCCTCTCCAGAAAAGAGGAGACACAGGAATAAGCCCAGTGCAGACAAGCAGGTCCTACTTCATGGGTGTGAAATGCCCAGGATGCTATAGAATCACTACCGTCTTCTGCCATGAGCAAATGGTAGTTGTGTGTGCTGACGGTCCCACAGTCCTCGTCAGCCTACAGGAGGAAAAGTGGGGTTCATATAGGATGCCCCTACAGAGGCTGCCCCTTCAGAAGGAAGCAGCACTAAAAGCACCCTGAATCAAGATGCATGAGGAACCATTCCAAAAACACATTTTGGATACAAAAAAAAATAAAGTTAATTAAGATGAGTCACCAATAATAAGAAACAGGCCCTGTTTAGACCTAAACATTTACTAAACTGATCTTCTGTCTTCCTATTTGAGTTTCTACTAAGGCTCAATTTTAACCTAAATCTGCACTTATTTCACAACTAAAACAAGCGTCTTTCTAATTCACACACTAACAAATGCACAGTCTACTATGACGTTTCTGTAGCAGATTTAAGCTAATACTGTTTTTATTAAGTAGCTGGGAAATGATACTCTGAGATAATCAGAAATGTTCATTTCTGTACATAAAGTCCTTAAATATGTGGGTCAACTTTCTTTTTAAGGATTTAGGGATTTGAAAGGATTATAAACACACTGCAAGTGTAATTTTTTTCATAAGAATTTAGGAAAGAGCCCTTGAAACAATATTTAGAAGTCATTTTACTTTACAGGTACACGTTTGCTTTTGTGTCAACTAGTAAGAAATAAATATTAAATGAATCAAAAGAAGCCCATATTTCTTTTTTTAAATTCTAGCCTTTGTCCTGTTATTGAATATTAAAACTGCAAAAACATGGCACATCACACAGTGCTCTGTCCCTCGGATGAAATGCTCTCTTACTGCCAGGAGTTAAAACAAGCACTTTAAACAGAAAATAATGATTCAGCATAATTATATTTTCCAGGAGGAACAGACTTGTGTTTTGTTTTTGTTGGTAATGAGTGGTTATTTGTATTTGCTGACCATAAACAAAGTAAGTAGGGGAAGAAAATGAAATTAAACCAAGAATAGCAGACTCTCCGTTAACCAGCACTCATGGGGATCGGTAGATGCTGAGAAAGTAAGTAGACTCTCCGTTAACTGGAACTCAAGCAACCAGCACTCTCAAGCAATGGGTAAAAGTGCCTGTCCCCACCCAGTTGCTTGAGTTCCAGTTAACAGAGAGTCTACTGTTGTATTTCCTCATTCCCTCTTATGTGCCTTGAATTTTGTACCAAATACTTAAGAAAATTTCTTCTTACTAGTGTTCACTACTTGAACTATTTATAGAGAACAAAACACCTGTCTTACACTATCTAGGCAAGACACACATGACCATGAATATTACCCAACAGCTCAGTCTTTGAGGTCAGATTTAACATGAAGATGTGAATATACCTCATACAAGGAATAGAATGTGATTCCTCCTGATCTTATGAGGCTTACAGTGTAGGACATAAGAGACACATCTAAATACGTGATTTCCAATATAATATGACAGACACTAGGACATAAACAGGAACGAGGCACTGAATGCGAGCCAGAGACAGTTGGTCCTGAGCAGAGGTCTGTCTTGCACACCTACCTGGGCTCCTCACAGTGAACTACTGCCTCAATTCCCGCTTTGAGCTTACAATTAGCCAAAAGGTGAGATTACTGTTACATCTTCCTGAAAGAGAAATCAGATGTGCTCATTAGCCATCTGAGTAAGTGGTGGGCACGTAAGACATGCTAATGCCTGCTAGCCCCTAACAACACAATCTCACACACCCTCATTCATCCTTATCCTTCATCATATGTGAAATAGTAGTGGTATCCGGCTTCCTTCGTTCTGAAATAGCAAACTGGAAAAACTCATAGCTTTCAAAACCCATGGAAAGTCTATGCAAACACAAAAGCCAGGGTCATACTCCAAAATATCTCTCTGAAAGGTTCACTACAACCTTCTGGCTAACCCAACATGTTTCTACACATGTTTCAAACCATGAGACTAAAATTCAACAAGAGAAACGCTTTCATAGCTGCAAGAGCTATCAAAAAGGGTGGGAAGAGGTAAACGAAAAGAAAGAAGTGGGAGAAGCTATGACCGCAAGATTATGAAAGTATTTTGTAAGTTTCATAAGACAATTAAAAAAAAAAAAAAAGCTAAACATTCTGTTTGCTTAGCATAAGTATTGACAGAAATCATGGAATAAATCATTGAATGTTCGACCTGGGAACATAAGTCCTCAAAGTCTGACCCTCTTCATTTAGTGTACTGATTAGCAACTCAAATGTGGCTGCACATTAGAATTGTCAGTTTTTTAAAATAACTAACGTCTGCCCCCACCCCAGTGTGTCTGTCCCCACCCCAGTGTAGATGAAGCAGCTGGACTGGTAGTGGGACCCTGGCATGTGCAGGGTTCAGAAGCCCCTACAGGTCTAAAGGACAGATCCCAGATTTATTACCTGTCCTATGTCATGCCCTGAGGCAAGAAATGCCGCCTCTCCACCCTGTCCCCCACGACTTCATACCCAAAAACAATTTGATCACTAAGGCCCTACCTAGGCAAGGTATGTGCCTAGCAGCACTAATGCAGGCCATGCTTACAGAAGAGATGAACAAACTAGTGAAAACAAAATCCCAGAATTGCCACACAGGTATCAAATGACTGGCCCACATCTGCAGTGGAACCGACACCCCTTCTCGGTGACTAGGGCTGCTGACCTGTCACATGGCCCCGCCCCCTCTCCAGGTTCACATCCCTCTTTTGCTTCCCAATAAGCAGAGTCCGCTGAGCTGGAAAACACAGCAAAAGGATTTTCTGGGTTTCAGCCTGATTTTTAAGGGCAGGCCTTTTTTCTTAAATGAAAGATCAAGCTTTCCTCCTCTAAAGGAACTGAATGGCAAAAGAGAGCTCCCAGTGCTAAGTGTGCAGCTGTGGTCCCCACGGAGGCTGTGCTGGGTCTCAGAAGCTAGGCAACTCCACGGGAAGCTGGGGACAGCACCACTCAGGCCAGACACACACCCAGGAGGGGACACGCTCTCTACCTGAGCCACAGGGTCCAGTCCTTTATATCAGATAGGAACCTTACTTCTAAGCAGAATGTGCAATACCCAAGAAGCATGTAGAACTAGCCCCAGAACCCCAACAGTGGCACCATGCAGTCTCATCTGTACTTAAAACACCTGAATGATATCCATTTATCAGAATTGAGGCAGCTATTGGAAAATGTAGGCTTTGCTCTTGAATTCTTCCCCTCTCTGTCCCCTAGTTTTAAGAGGAAAATACAGCATACATTTTTCCTTCTGAGATACCTCTCTTGTAGGTATGCTCTACTCCTCCGGTCCCTGGGGCTTCAACTACCATCCAGCTCCAGCGAGGTGCTTCTAGGCTGAACTGAAAGGTCAATCATTTGATGATCAAGACCTTTAGTGGGCAGGTGGCTACTGAGCAAACGGGGCAGGAAAGAGGAACACCTTGCACCCTGCCTCTGACTCCCTTCCAGGAACTGAGGTCAGGACCTTCCCCTTGGCCCCAGCAAGGAGCAAGCCGGGCTGTGGCATCTTGCCTTGACATGCAAGAGCCAACCTCAAGAACCAATGAAAAACAAGTACTAACTGTTTTATCACTTACCAATAATTCAGCTATTTTTTTAAAACACAGCAGAATATATTTGTGAGTCATCTTTTATTTCCAATAATAAGCTTAATATACAAACATGTAGAAGAAAAATATAGAAGCATATAAAGCCACTGGCAATCCTCAGTCCAGAAATATCCAAAGTGAACAGTCTGGCTCTTCTTACTTGTGGTTCTTTGTGTATACACATTGGTAATTTCCTTTACACACAAAGGGGCTGTCATAGTGGCCTGCACCTTCCTTTTATTATCATGGGCATATCATATTCCATGTCAGCCCATACAGAACGAATCCTGTTCCTTTCTGATAACCACAGTATCCATTGTACTCACTGCAAACACTGTACACAATGGGAATGCCAAAAAAAAGGCGTTTTAACCTATTCAGGATCTAATTCTAATTTTCCTTATGCTAATTATCATGAACTCTGCTCAACAATAAACGATTTTGGCAAATGTGTGATGAGCATCCCAACCTTTGTGAAAACTGCCCCCAGAGCCCTAGTCACATTTTGGAGTACGTAAGGTGTTTGTGTGTATGCAGGGGGAACCCAGCATTGCTTACTAGACTGGAGAGAAACATTTCATTAGTAGGGAGATGGGGAATCTGGGAACAGAAACCTTTAAGGAGCTGGAGGTGAACTCCCCCTGCTGCTGGTCACAACTATTAGGAGAAAGTAAGCCCTAAATCCTGCCCTGGCTTAAGCCATGAATCTACCTACTAAACTGACAGATCCTACAGGGAATTCTATAACTGGAATAAGCTCAAAACTCAGCAGCCTCGTGTGTAAGCTTGGGCAGTCCCAGAACATCTTATAACCTCATCATCCTCTTCTACCAAAATGGGATATTGCCAGCTATCTTGTAGGTTTACAATGAATGAGAAAGTTGTTAGGACAGAGCTTATATGTATTAGCTCCTAATAAATGCTATCAATAGCTGTTACCCTCACGTTTGTAAGATAAGAAAAAGTTGACTCTTTGTTAAAGTAACAGTACCTGAGAAGCCAAAGAGCTACTTTGTTTGGGGTCTGAGGCCCCAGGTGGACAGCAAGAAAACTCCAGGAGCGCTGAGACATCAGTTATGTGAACGAAGATGCCACCTTGGAAGTGAATCGCCTAGACCTCACTGCCCCACATGAAGTCAGGCAGACAAAGTGCCCAGTGGAGCACTTCCTAAATTCCTTCCCCATAAAACCACATGCAAAATAAATGGTTCTATTAAGCCACTAAAAAGAATAAAAATAACAAATTAACAAAGCCTACAGGAATGAGCTTACTATTATACCATATGCCTTTCAGTACAGAACAGCTAAGAAATGATAAAAATTTAGTCTATATCTGTTAGCAGCATGTAATGTCAACACATTTAAAAATCTGACCATATTTTAAAACATCCTGTAAGCAACAGAACTCTTCCCCAAGTCCCCGACCCCCAACTTTCTAGCAATCCACACTCTGATGAAAATGGAGCTGAGGAGGTTCACTTCCGCTTCCGTCTGCCAGCCCTGAGGTACCACAAGGACCCAGGAACAGGGAGAAAACTAGTACCTTGCAAACCTCAGTGGCGTACTGTTTTTGTGGCATATTCAGAACAGTACTATGAACTTGAGAGCATAAATCACCTAAATGCTTGAATGTCAGCTCCAAGAGAGGAGAATTATTGTATATTTTGCACACTAATGTCACCCAAGTGCTCAGGATAGTGGCTGGCACTCAGCAAGTACTCAATAAAATTGGTCAATGTCTGAATGGTTGCAATTTAAATTAAAATTTGACTGACTTCAAGGCTATGAAGTGATGAGAAAGAAATACCTCTAATAAATAGACTTTAGAAGAAAACCATGATGAATCTGTAATATCCCCAACACAACGCCTGTGCATAGTATGCATGCAACAAATACTGCAGAAGGAACAAAGGCCGTAAAAATAGTCAACCAGAAACAATGGGGCTAAGTCTTTTTGGATTATAAGATTTTTTGAGACAGCTGAAGGCTGACCCCTTCAAGTGCCTAAGCTATTTTTAGTTTAACCATTTTGGGATGAGAATCACTTAAGTGTATTTTTTTTCAAAGAATGTAGAGAATGTAGTTTAACCCTTTCTTGCTGTGATGAAGTACACCATGACCTGAACGCAAGAACTACTGAGGTGGTGTCAAGCTGTGTGTTGGCACAACATGCAAAACTGTGTGGAATTAGTAGGCAGGCTTCTTAGGTGAGAGAGGTGCCATGGCTTTTAATGACATGCCCATTCCTACCAGGCCTCCCCAAAGCAGAGGTTCCTAAAGTTTTTGTGTCACAGACCCCTCTGACAGCATGGTGCCTTTTGTTTGCCTAGTGACTTAAGACAAAAATTTGTAGCTTAAATCAAAATTGTGATAGAGTAAGAACTGTTCTATTTTGTTAGGCTGACAGTTCAAACTTGAGCTTAAATAAACCACTGCCTTATTAATCTGATAAACATTCTTATTACTTCCTAGGAATTGCAGTAAAATGAATATGATTCAAATTATTACATTCGTGGACACAGTATGAAATCGTGTTGACAACATTAACTTTTTAGAAACACAAAATCATTTACAGATACAGCACAGAGCTTCTACCTCTGGAATATATACAGTGCCTTTGTTCAAATTATTAAAAGCGAAACCTCTGTCCTCCTCCACCTCACAGACAAAAACCTGGAGGTGGCAGACTTTGGTAAGCTGGGTGTGGGCTGGACTTCAGCCTCTACTTTCACCTTTGGCTGGATGCCTTTGTGCAGTATGTGATCTGCACAGACATACACAGCACAGCCCTGTCACCAACACCTGGGAGGTCCACGGTCATTTCCAAGCAAATGTTAGAAATGTAACTTACTAATGCATGATTGCCAGGATGGGTTCTGATATGACTTAGAAATACATTTGACTTTGAACAACATGGGTTTGAACTGTGTAGGTTTAATTATATGCAGATTTCCCCTCCCCAAAATACTTGTGCTATTGTCCATTCGCAGATGGAAGTCCGTGGATGTGGAAGTTGACATGTGAATTAATGTACAGTATTTTCTATAGGGGACTGCGGATTTTGTTATCTGTGAACAGTCCTGAAATCAACTTCCAGCAGATAACAAGGGACTACTTAAGTTTCGGGGGAGTCAAAATTATATGCAGATTTTTAATTGCGTGGGGGGGTCAGTGCCCCTAACCACGCTCCATACCTGTTGTTCAAGGGTCAACTGTATATCAATCATTTACAGTTTTTAAATACACCAGAGTATCCAATACAGCATGAACTAACTACATTCTTGAAAAACACCTGTCACATGTGTTCAAGAATCCTGAACTGCTTTACCCTAAAATAGGCCTCTCACTTTACTTCCTTGTCTCCCAACTGTCTTCCAGGCAACTAGGTTTGCAACGTGGAAAATAGCTCCTACTCTTCTGTCTCCTTTCTTCATCTTTCCATCAGCCATCAGACTGTATTTTCTTCCTCATGATCAGCCCAAAACATCCAGTGCTGGTCTAGGCCTGTGCTTAACTCAGCCAGGCCCCAGTAAGACCCCTGACCCACAGCCCAGCCTCTGGCCTCTCCCACTATATCTTACCCACCCACCCCAATCTCCACCGACAGCCCATCTTCCAGAAATACAGCTCTGCTGGCGTCAGCCTACCACTCACAAATCTTCTAGGGCTTCTCTCTCATCTCTCCCAACACCCCTTCGCCCCAGCAGAACCTTCAGAACCCTGTATGTTGGGGCTCCAATCAGCTCTTTCCTGGGAGTTTGCTATTCATCAGCTGGGGGAGGAAGGGTCCACTCAACTCCACTCAAATGCTGGGCTTCTGCTCATGTGAATATCCACCTTCTGTGCCTTTGCTTATGCAGCTTCATCTGTCCAAATATTCCTTCTCACCCTGTAGATGAGACCCTCGGGCCACTCATGCAGCCTATTCATTTTATCAGGGAACCAAGCCTCAGAGGGCGGAATGACCCTCCAGGCTGAACAGGGCTCTTTTTCTAGACCACACCAAGGACCCCATGATTTGCTTTTAACTGGGATGAATTATGGTTTGGGTTTTACATTCCCTTTATACTAAAACCTCTAAACCCACTAAATTAAAAAACAAAACAACAAAACAAAACAAAACAAAAACAGAACAGCAGTCAGTTGCCAACATTTCCAGTGACTTTGTGGGTTCCTTCTTAGACTCACAAGCTTTATTGGGCCGGCACTGTCAAAACTAACAGCAGGCACATGTGGGTCTGAAGGCTTTGGTGCCCACCCTGGGGTCTACATGAAGAGCTTGAGGGCAGGGTTACCTCTCCGGCATAGAGAGGGGCCAGGGGGGCTCTACCACCTCTGTTTATTCAATCAGGATTAAAGAGAAAAATGGTTAGGAAAATCTAAAGAGCTCCCCAAATCTGCAGAGAGAGGCTCCAGAACACTGCAGACCTTTCTTAGCATGAAAGATCTAGCTCCCAAACTGAAAGCAATGTTTTTAAGAAGGATGGCATTTAAGCTAACAGTGCACAAGTCAGCCCTGACTATCCATGCTGATTGAAACCAACAGTGAGATTATCAAGTGAGATTTACTGCATTTGGAACAAGCTTACCTCTGTGTATCAAAAGGCTACTCAGAGGCCTTACATGTCCCTCAGTCTACTTTATTGCAGGACTACTATGTAAGCAGCTTAGAACAAACATCCTTGTCTTCTCCGTGAGGGCAAGAACTGTCTTTCTCATCCTGGCATCTGTGTCTCAAGTGCCTGGCACTAAAATGATGTATAATTAATGTATATGGTCAACACTGAACTTGAAGGAAAAGCTGGATTTCTTGGCCAAGAATGCTTGGAAATACCACAGGACTGCCCTAAATAATGTGGCAATTGCAAAACAACTAATGTAGAATTGTATGCTCTGGTGGTCTAGCATATTGAGAAATTTCCCTGGAGAAACAATAATAAATCCAGCAATCACAATCTAGCTGGCTTAGACAGTAGAGAACTGGCAAAACCAAGCCTTGGTTCG
This sequence comes from Craseonycteris thonglongyai, assembly GCA_004027555.1. NCBI lineage: Eukaryota > Metazoa > Chordata > Mammalia > Chiroptera > Craseonycteridae > Craseonycteris > Craseonycteris thonglongyai. The sequence continues at coordinate 41,643 of PVKE010009426.1, forward strand.
TTCTTTCAGCGACACTAATATTGGGTGGTAGAGACTCAAAGGGCTGCCTCTACTGAAACTCCAGTGTAGCATAAATTCCTATGTATTCCCTTCATATATTTTCAAATATGGGGAGAGAATCCCTTCACTCACCTAGAAATTCAGTAATACAATTTTCTCTGGAACTAAAAGAGGGTTGTGATCACAGTAAAAGTATGAGCAATATTTTATGCTCATTATACAATTAACTTATTAATAATCAGTACACAAGGGACCACAAACTCATCACTCATAAGCAGGCTTTTGGTTTGTGTTTCTGAAGTCAAATTTTACAACAAAATCTCTAGTACTTTAATTTTAGAAACTTACATGTATGGGAAAACAAAAGCCCTGACAGCACAGAGACCGTCACAATAGACCTGTGCAAATATCTCTAAGAAATATTGTCTCAAAGATCTCACAGTTTATTTTCATCTAATGACTAATTTCCTTTGGGTCCACCCTGTAAAAAGAATTTCCGAAAAAGACCATTTGGCTGATTCTCTGCTTCCAGCAGACCCACAATTATGCACTCTGCTAAACAAATAAACTTCCTTCCTATTTTTAAAGTTTTCCAAAATTGGAGAATCTACATCTTTGGTTGGTATACAATATCCTGGATTTTAACAGCCCTAGAAGTACAGAAATTCTTCACAGCATTTTGGAGATATAAGGACTTCGGAAACAATTGAGCAGCCACTCCCGACCTCTATTTTAAAGAAGGAGAAATCATGGCAGGGTTGTGACCTTGGACAAGGTTACATAGGCTGCTGGTGGCAGAAGTCTGTGTAATTCTGTCTGCACCATTTTCCCCCTTATCTGATCTAAATTACCTGTGGCTGACAAAAGCATTTTGCTCTTGTTCAGTAATTCTAAACCAGGGCTTATGTTTAACTCGTGCAGAATGTAGTAAGACAACAGAAAGAATCTAATATCATAGTATCAAGTGATGCAAAGAGCTCTGGACTAAGAGTCGGAACACATTAACGCTAGCTATGACTCTGGGAGAGACACCTCACTGTGGAGGGCTCAACTTTTTTATCTTTTAAAAAAGAGAACAGAACTAAGCAACTGCAAAGGTCTTCTCCACTCCTAACTTCCATGATAATGATGATGATGGCAATGACAATAACAATGATGATGACGATGATGACAATGATGATGGCACAATGATAGTGGTGGCTCATCCTTAGTAAGTGCTTAGTCTAAGCCAGGCATTGTTCCATGCTTGTGGCTAAATCCTCCACAGCCTGGAGGATGGCTAGTATCCCCATTTTCTGGATGAACACATTCATGCTTAGAGAGAAGTGACTTTGTAGAGACCCTCTCTACCCTGGTAATGAGTGGAGAGTGGGTTTGTCCCAGGCCAGTGGGCTCCAGGGACCTTCTCTTCCTTATCAGAGGTGAACAATCTACGATGATTGGCCTGACTTGCAGAAATATAGACATAGATTCCAAATGGAAAAGAATCATAGCAATCATTCAACACAATGTCCTCATTCTACGGATCAAGGTCTGAGGCCCAAGGAAGTATAACTTGAGCATAAGTCAAGAAATGTTCTGCAAATAAATGTAAACACTCTACACCCACTACAGTGTCAAGACAAAAGCATCCTAAAGACTGCCTGACATTACACTCACTTATATCAACCTGTGTGATGCCTAAACAGCACTACCTCATGAGGGGCAGGCCAGCGGTCACCGGTCCCAGGGCATCCGGCCAAGGTCAACCAGCAGACTCAGGGCAAACCTGGCCTCCAGCCCAAGCCTGTAACTTCCTGTCTGGTCTACTGTCACAGGCTAGAGAAAATGTCCACATCGGAGGATTCTCTGGACAGCCTATTCAGAACAGACTCTGAACATAAAGAGCACTTTCCAAAGAAGCTGAATAACTAACTATGAAACATGATTCTACGGTGCTTTGAAAAGAATATCACATAATAAGTAATAACTCGCTAAAGCCCGCAATTCAAATCAACAAGAAAACAGAAAACTCAGACTTCTGGTCACCTCAAAACTGACCTCTACCATTTAATGACCCTAAGCTCCCCTCAGTGTTGACCTGTTTTCAATCTTTCTACCAGTGACTTTGCCTCTTATCTCCTATTTTCTTCCCTCCCTAATTAAGAACATCATGAAATTCAGGGATTTACATATTATTAGTTCTACTTCTTGTATAGCTTCAATCTTATCCTCTTTTTAAATACATGTTAGTTGAACATTTTATACCTCTTGTCTAAGGGAGAAAAGTTTCTTTGTGGGACAAAACAGTTTTCAAAGTTCTGACCTCCCTTATTCCATATTGAACCTGTGTTGTAATCCCTTTATTGCAGAGACAGCATAGGTACAATAAGTTAAACATGAAGTTAGAGCCAGAAAATTCAAGCTTTAATCTTAAAAGCTATAAGGTATCTACACCTCTCTGAACTTCAATTCCCTCATACTCCTCCCCTACCCCACCCACCCACCCCCACAAAAAAATTGGGAGGCAAAAGTAAGACCATCGCTTCCTCCATCACTTGGAAATTGACTACTCCCAACACAATGACTGGCTTATTAGTAAATGCTCAATAACATAATTATCCCTTCCTTTCCATGATTGTATTAATGCTAATGTAATTTTTTCCTCCTGTTAAATCTGCTTTGCAGGCAATAGGTTTCTGAGCAAACTCAATGTACACTATTAGAGGAGACACATTATACACACCAATCCCATCTTCCACCGGATATCCTTCTAGAAAGAGAATCAACAGGTCACTGGAGCCCAATACCAGGGACCTACATCACCACACTGGACTCTGGCAACTTTCACTCTCTTCAAATACTCAGTCCCGCTTTCTTCCTTCACACTCTTCATACAACTAACTAGTTAGGCACTTATGACACCCACTCCAACAGCATTCCACTTCACACTTCTTTTTCTATGCAGGTATCACATCCCACTCTTGACATGCACATGTATGGACTCAGGTGACTCAATAAAGTATTCAGAAACACAGTACTTTGTGTGATAGACATGCATAATTTTGATTTTGCGACAAAGCACAAACAATGGAGCAGGGCAGGGGTGGCCAACAAGTCGATCACAGTCGACTGGTCAATCGCGAGGCCAATTTTGGTCGATCGTTGATCGCTCGCAATGTCTGGGGTGGAATTCCGTGGACTTTGAAGCGACTGTAGAAGACAAAACTTTCTAGCAATAGTTTAATGCATTCTGGGAATTTGCCAAGGTCATAAATTCCTAGAATTCTGACAGCCTGACACTGTGATCTCCGCCCACCCAGACAATACATTTTGACTTATGTGTTACACTTGTCACCGGACGCAACGCGTGAACGCAACAGTTACGACTCGACTC
>PVKE010009427.1:0-44915 GCA_004027555.1 Craseonycteris thonglongyai
TGTAACTGATTTTTTAAAAAGAAAAAAACTGCTGGAGGATGGGTCCTCTTAATGGTTCAGCCTGTGTTCACTGCAGCAAAGATGGGAGGGACCTGTGCTCTGTCCGTCTGCACTCACTACCTGAGCCCAGTGGGCTTACTTAGAATGTATTGAGCACCTACTGTGTGCCAGAACCTATTTATTTATTTATTGTACAGGAATACACAGTTGATGGACACATCTGTATCCCTATAGAGTGTATGTAATGCTGTCTAGAAACTCGAGCAGGGTCAGGGGAGAGAGTGACCGGTAAGGAAGAGAGGGCTGCGTGGGGGAGTTTCTTTAGCGGGGATTGGTAAGAGAAGACCTCTCAGAAGAGGTGCTTTTGGACTCCTGTCTGCAGTCTTTCCCAGATGCTGGCTCTACTCATTTGAATTCACTTCAGCTTCCCCCAGATCCACAATAAAAGGACCTCGTTATGAAGCCATGGGGACTCAGTTCTCACCATGGCACTACGGGCAGTGAGATCAGCTGTTCTCTCTCATCCATTTCTCCTCTGCTTAATACGAAGAAGGTCAAGAGGACAGAAATGGCTCTGATGCCCAATGACCTACTGAGTCCTGCTTTGGTAGGGTGTGGGGGAGGCACAGGGTCCAGCAGAAAGAACACCCCTATTTGATAATCTGCTAATCTGTACCCTATCTTTTATTACAAAGCCATAAGCATGTAATTGTAACAAAACTATCACACTCAAGTACACTATATATTTAAAAGGGCATTACTTCTGCTGGACCCTGTATAATCTAACAGCGAGGCTTTTGTGTGCTGTAAGGGTAGAACCAATTGCAACTGCAGTGCATTTATTATTACAAAATAGGGTTTGGGCAGCACTGCTGTTACGTCGATGGGGCCACCCGCTTCCTTTGGACAACCTCATTCCATGCCCCTATTGGCTGCGCCAGTGTAGAAAATGATAGGAGCCCACATATCTTCTGAGAATCAGCAGGTTTTGTGTCTGTACCTAAATGCGGATCAATTCACCATTTTTCATAACAGCAGGAAAAGTTTTCAAAGTTCTTCTCTAATATTTTTTGATACCATGTTTTAATTAGCCAGAAACAAAAGGATGCTACTGATTTTGTCATAAGCGTTCAGATCTATTCAGCAGATATTTACTGAGAATATTCTAATCCCCTGGCATTATGCCACCTTGTGGCTACAACTTCTGGTTTTGTGACTTTGAGCAAGTTACTTAAATACTCAGTCTTGATTTCCTTGCCATAGGTACACGTTATTTGTGACATGAGATTAGCAATGTTTGCCACTTGAAGTTATTAAAACTAAATAGGATCAGGCTAGTCAACAAAACAAACAAAACTTGCCCGACTGCCTGGATCCTAATAAATGATGAAAAAATGTTAGCTGACATAATAGCAATGCTGATATGATAGAATTACATCCATTCATTCAGCAAATATTTACTGAATACTAATGATGTCAGGTTGGTATTCAATAAATATTTATAAAGAATATAACCCAGGTTTATGTCTTTGGGAACCTTACGTGAAAAAAGATAAATAGCTCTTGGCTTTGTGGAACTTAACATTATGGTGCATCAAGCCATTCTTTAACACTTGGTTTGGCTTAGTATTTTGTGAAGAATAGTACTTAGTGAATAATTGTGAATGAATCCAATCACAACTTAAACATCAATGAATAGGGGAAAGTCTACTGATTAAGAAGTTTCCTATTTTAAATATGAAAGTTAGATTTCTAAATAATCTTTCTATCTTGTAACAGTAAGCTCTTATGATCTAGGATGAAACCAACCAGACTTTCCAATTGAACAATAAAGCCATATGTCTGACAAGGAGAGTTTGCTTATGAAACTGAGTATTTGAATTGGGGATTGTCTCAGGAAGGCTCACACATATGGTGCGCATATCTATGAAATCATCCGGGGGGGAAATTATAAAGAAACACATCCTGTGTGTCACTTGTGAGATCAATGTATCCCCTCAGGAAAGCCGGCTCTGAAATGTGCCTTTTGTCCTTGGGCTTGGACTGAGATGCTGTGTGTGTCACACTGGGCAACAGTGCAGTACTTCACAGAAAGATAACAGGTTCCATTCTAGCCACATCGCTGCAAATTGCTAGCAACTTTTCCCAGGCTTCCAAAGGACATTCTGTAGACTGCGATGATGTAAGAGGGTGTTCCCGCTTCAGCTGTGGCCAGCAGATGCTATGCGGACGCTCTCTGTCCACGTGCTGATAAAAGCAAGGAAAATGTGAATAATGGAAAAAGAAAAGCAGGCAGGCAGTTCTTTTGCTGGCTACAGTGATTTTTAAACACAAGTGAAACACACATCCCGGCTCCTCCCTGGGAGAGGGTGTTCGTCCCCTTGAAATTTCTCACTCTTGTGAGAATGACTCACGTCTCAGACACAGACAAGTTCCAAGTCTGGGGCTCCCAGCACCCTTAGGCATTGGCTAATGCGCCCTTCGAGAGTTGTCAGCACCCTGCCAGCTGTTTTCATGAACAAGGGGTGCTGCGCTCTCCTGCTCTCCCTGAAAACTTAGTGTTGCCCCATTCTCCAGCAGTCCGAGCTTCCACTTGTGTTGCGTTGTTGATGAGCCTTTATCAATCAGGCTCATGTGTTATGTATTATGGTGTCCTATGTACCGGTAAGTGCTGGAAGTGGAACACGCATTTGTTTTCTTGGTCTTTTTAGCTTCCTTGTTAGCCGATTCTTCAAACTACATTGCATTTCTGGTTTTTAAAAACATTTTCACAAATACTAATCTTGCTCTTCAGTGCAGCCCTGGGCAGGGTCATTGACAAGTACTATCATCTCTTTTTAACAAAGGAAAATTACGTCCACAAGCTCAAATCCTGGTCTCCAGGTGATATTCTATGATGTAGGTTATATTCTTAGGGTACACTAAACCCAAAATGCATAATGATAAACAAAAACAAAAACTCAAATTCCCTTTTTTTTTTTAAACCTATTTTATTGTTTGAGAGAAGGTGAAAGAGAGGAAGAGAGAAGGGAGGAGGGCCCAGTTTAGCCTTCATGGCTGTATATCATTAGTTGTGACATGGTTTCACTCCACACAGGTGAATGTGGGGCTGAATGGGGTAGGAACCGACCTGGGGGCCTCCCACATGGGAAGCGAAAACCTTCACCACCATCCTGGTGGTTACCAGCTGCAACTCAGTTTAGCATATGGGTTTGTACGGGCCAGGGCTGGGATTTGACCCCTGGACCTCGCGGTTGCAAGGCAAGCGCTCAACCTGTTGAGCTATTTTGGCATCCCCTCAAATTTTTTGATGTCCTAAGAGTCTAAGGCAGGTATCCTGATTGGTGGCTGGGCCCTTCCATTTGGCAGTTCAGGGACCACTCTCTTTCTTAGTTGGGGGCTCTGCAACCCCGTGGGACCTTGTTGATAAGAGCATTAAGGCTGTGGAAGGAAAAGAGATTGCAGGAAGCCCCTGTGAGGAGTTCCTCTTGAAAGTGGCTTGTCTCTGATTTCCCAAGGCTGGGACACTGTGGCCACATCTCGGTGCTCCGTAGGAAAGGAGACATAATTGGTGAGCAGCCAGACTAAAGCATCCCCGGAAGTATGACTGAGATTCACTCAGGATCACCTCAATGTGTGACCACAGGGATTTGACTGTGAACGAATGTTGCCTGCTGGACCTGGTCAACCTGACGGCCACACAGCTAGTAACAGCCAAGATAACAGCGGGGGCCCCGGGGACACTCCATTTCGAGTCTGAATGTGGAAAACTGAGGTAGCGTAGGCAGCAAGAGATTTTGCTTAGCCTAAGTTTCCGTTTAAACTAAATTTACTTAGCTATCAAAACCTAGTTGAATTACTGAAAAAGATTAAAACGGAGGCCTAGAGGGGTAACCTTTCAGGTGACACAGCTATATAGTATCAGAATCTGCATCTCCAGCCTCAGCTGGCTGCATGACATTGTGTGAGCTGAGGGGTTTGCCCTGGAGACGAGATGAAATAACACAGGGGCGATTTAGCAAAATCTCTTGTGGATTTTTTACTGGTCGGTGTTGGGGGTGAGGAGACAAACATGAAGAAAGAAGGCCTTACTTGCTGGGAAAGTTAGATTGTACAGTTATAACCATATATATCGTACTCCCAAATGCTTCTAGTGTGATACTGTTTCCACGACACCATGTATATAACAAGTGTGGAATGAGAGTCCTTAACCAAGTATTTTGTGTGATTACATTACAGATGCATTGTGAGAGGTTTCTATGTATCCTGAGAATAATTGGAACCACACTTTTTGGAGTCTCTCTCCTCCTCGGAATCACCGCTGCTTATATTGTTGGCTACCAGTTTATCCAAACAGATAATTACTATTTCTCTTTCGGACTGTACGGTGCCTTTTTAGCCTCACACCTCATCATCCAAAGCCTGTTTGCCTTTTTGGAGCATCGAAAAATGAAAAAATCCCTGGAAACCCCCATTAAATTGAACAAAACGGTTGCTCTTTGCATTGCTGCATATCAAGAAGATCCAGACTACTTACGGAAATGTTTGCAATCTGTGAAGAGGCTCACCTACCCTGGGATTAAAGTTGTCATGGTCATCGATGGGAACTCGGAAGATGACCTATACATGATGGACATCTTTAGCGAAGTCATGGGCAGGGACAAATCAGCCACTTACATCTGGAAGAATAACTTTCACGAGAAGGGTCCCGGCGAGACGGAGGAGTCACATAAAGAAAGCTCCCAACATGTCACCCAGTTGGTTTTGTCCAACAAAAGTATTTGCATCATGCAAAAATGGGGTGGAAAAAGAGAGGTTATGTACACAGCCTTCAGAGCCCTGGGACGGAGCGTGGATTATGTACAGGTAGGTTTCCGAATTCCTGCCAGGGCAAACATACATTTAAATAAAGAAGCTTTTGTATCTCCCCACTCATACGCTTAGAGCCCATCCTTGTCACTTCTGAACACAGTACTCCTTTCAGTTCATTTGAAAACAGCATGACTGTTGAAAGCACATTTTGAAAGAGAGAGAGAGAAAAAAATCTGGTAGAACTGTTAAGATTATCGGCGAAAATGCTGAACTTGTGCAGGGTGATTGGTTGGAAATCAAGATTATTTTGAACAGGAGAACTTGCCTTCTTTTCTCTCCCCTTCTTTCCCTCTTCTGCCCTCATGGTCTGCCAAGTCAAAGCCAACGTCATTTTCCACACTCTTAAAAATCTCCAGCCTTGTAAGAAAATAGTGTCTGCCGAGCAGGAGGGTCTTGAGAAAAATCTGCAGCAGGCCCTGTGGAAGGCTATAAAATGTTTCTCATGGAGACTGGGCAAACTGGGGGGTGATGAGAACAATTTTGATTGAAAAGGGTAAGGAATTCAGAACTGAGACACAGAGCAAGAACAAGATAATGAAAAAGGGAGAAAGAAAAAAAAAACAAACCCAATAAAACCTTCCCAGAGTAAAACCCGAAGTAAAGTTTATTTCACTCCCCAAACAGCATTACCTCACTCCCTGCAACTTGACCTTTGAAAGCATTTGTGATGGCGTTTGCCTGCCTGAAAATTAGACAGGCTGGTCTCGTTCATTTCCTGAGTGCTCACTCTAAGGTTCCTCCTCTCCTGCTTCTTACTGAAACTTTCTTCCTCAGGATTGTGAGTAGGGTCCCTGTGAATTTTATGTAGCTGTCATTTTCTGAAAGCACTTTAGTTAGGTTTTGGCCATCAAGAAGGGAGAGATGTTTCTGGTTTAAACAAACAAACAAACTACTGGGACTCTTTCCCTTCTCTTACAAGCACAATCCTAGTTTTCAGAAGCCCCATCCTATACATGGGGGCCCTTATTGCTTACAAATCATGCCTGTCTCTAATGGGATAGCAACAGGTACAGTGGCTTTAGAGTCAGTTAACTAAGGTTCTAATCCAGATATTACTGGCTGGTTGGCTTTGAGTGGGGTCGCTGCCCTGAGCCCTCATTAGTCTGGGTAGAATAAATCTGTCTCAGAAGGGCTTTGAGATCGAAATTTGAAAAAATGGAAGTAAAGTTACAAAGGTAACCAAAGTTGTTAATGATGGTATTGTTCTATAGCATTATGAAAACTTGTGCTGCTGATTTTACTCAGAAATTGTCCCCGTCCATTGCAACAGGGCTCCTTTGGGTTCACCTGAAGAGTGTGGAGGCATTTTTTCAGTTGATACCCATCTACATCTTAATCTCCCTTTTTGACAGTCTTACAGTTTCCACTCCAAGTTTCTCCTAATTTCTAAAACTTTCACCATTAAGGAACTTCCAGTTAACTCTCAGGATATTTTAGCCTATTTATACAGTGTAAATTCAGGCCCAGAGAGGGATAAAGTGACCCATTTAAAGGAAGGGATGACTAGGGAACTTACAGGGGATTTGAAGACTAGATCTCTGGGCCTAAAATGAGAAACCATCTGTTTTGTCTTGTTTTGCTTTTAATTCTCGTTAAAACAATTGCTACATTTGTCATTTCTAATCAAGACATGATTGTGTGGGTTTTCATTTTTTTAAACCTGCTCCTCCCATACCCCTTTCTCTCATCATTCTTGTTTTGAATTTTGTTTGTATCCCTGACAACTTGACATTGTGCCTGTCCAGGAAAAAAAAAAATACAAAATATAAAACACGGGGAGTAAGCTCTCTGCTTGAGCCCTGGTCAGACTGGAGAGCTCTCCTTCCTTCAGGCTGCAGGCTCTGAATAGACTGATGGACACAGCAGCTGCCCATCCTCCTGGGACCCTCAGTGCCTTCCAAGTGCTCAAACCAGGGTCAAAAACCTTGCGGCCTTCTCTATAACCAGGTGATTCCATCCTGCCATTCCTCCTCAAATCCCCCACCATTTAATGATGTGTGCCTGATAAAAATGGAAATGTCACAAGGTTCAAGCTAATAATACTATCACCTAAGAATTGACTGAGCCAGGTTCTGAGAGTCACAGGAATGAAGCCACAGAAAGACAGGAAAGACAGGGCGGAAGTTATTGGCCACTCAAGATTACAAGCAATTGAATGATCAAACTTGGAGTTCAGGTTGATTAGGGAAGGAAGGAAGCAGAGTTCAGGTGCTAATACACACGGGAAAATAGGGGCTAAGGGAAGAGATTGACCATCTGTTCACATACTTGCTAACCTGGCTTGGAGAACACGGCTTAATTCACTGTGCAGAGAAATAGCTAAAATGATTGGTTTTCACTTGCAGCTGGGTCTTTGGCACCGGTCAGCACCCGTGATCTCGAATTGATGTGTTGCTTATTGCTCTCATGACCCATTATTTCATACCTTCACCTTTCTTCCAGCTCCCTACCCAAACCCCTCCCTGCTTAACGTCTAACAGATGACCTTGCCTCCCATGAGGGACAAAAATCGAAAGTCCTGGTTCTGAGTGCCATCAAGATCTTGACTCTCTCCTGCTGAGTTTCAAGGACACCCAACCTCACTTTGTATCTCTAGGTTAACCTTTCTACAAGGCTTTACATCAATTCCTACTCCCTCTGTCTTTCTCAGCTTTCATCTCTAATCCTGACTACTGTCTTCACTTTAAAGTCATGCAAATAATTAAAGCTGACATGGAATATGTGATCAAAGTATAGGGTGAATATTTAAATTTTAAAAAATCATTAGAGTAAAAGTCACATTGCCATTAACTCCTCTCAAAATACTTCCCTTCACTTTGAACACACTCATCCCATCATTCTTGCCACTGAAGTAATTCTGGAAGTCCATTTTCATGAGTGTCGTTTGCTGCACTGTCATGGTTGTCTCAATGTTCTGAATTGATTCAAATCACACATCACTTCTAGGACAGCAGTTTTTGTTGAATAAAAATGTGGTGGTATGTTCTCATCCACCTTATTCACCGGATCTGGCACCGTGCAATTTCTGGCTCTTCCCCAAAGTCAAAATGACCATGAAAAGAGAATGTTTTGAATTGATTCAGGACATCGAGGCAGATAGGACAGTTCAACTAAAGACACTCACGAAAGAGGATTTCCAGAACTGCTTCCGAAAGTGGCAAGAATGACGGGATAAGCATGAGGCGAGAGGGACTATTTTGAGGGGGGTTAATGGCAATGTATCTTTTACTACAATACATTTTTTAAATTTAGATATTCACCGTAATTTTTGATCACAGCTCTTATGTACTGTTAGGAGTTCAGGGAGACTGGCAGCATCTTGTGTTTGTTGGTAAATACTTGTAAACAAATTTTTTTTTCTGGCCTACCCCTTTTACTCGAGAAATGGGAGGAGGAATGGGGATAAGAAGAGCTTTCCACTTATTTTGTGGCTAAACTGTGGCAGGAAAGCTGGGTGTTGGGGTCGTGACCACGAGTAAATTCCACATACTATAGGAAAATACAGTATCACTGGGTCAAGGTTGAGAGGACGGGTCAAGGTTAAGAGAGAGTTGAGCCACATAGGCAGGCAAAGGATGAATGTAGTGGAACAGAAGGGGTCTTGATTTACTTTCAACCTGTTTTCTCTTTGAAGGCAGCCCTAGTAATTAAGGTTTCCTCTAGCCGTGTAGCTCTCAGTGCCCTCTGAAATGGTATGGGGCAGGTGGATGAGGGTATCCACCGGTCAGACTGAAAGGAAACATGTTACTAAAAAGCAAACCATGGAGACTTAGTATAATATTTTAGACTTGGTTGGTAGAATAATACTTTTAGAGGAAGTTTTTATTTAAATTACAGTGAGGTAGATTAAGATTTAGAGAAAGGAGTTGGAATGGACTTAGGGTCTAGTAACTTGTATGGAAGACTGTAGACTCATAGTCTATAATTATTGTACAGTCCTAGACACATTTGAACTTGCTCATTGTAGTAAGAGATTCTCGCTGTGTCATTAGTTCCCATGTTCCATTCAGAGATTCTCTCCACTGAGCCATCTATTTGTGGTATGGATCATTCTGATCCTTTAGATATGTTTACTTATGGGGCATAAAGATGTACAGATTGTTACCTAAGACTAATGGCCTAGTTCTCTACAGCCCTCTGTTATTTACAGAGACCTCTCATAGGCAGTGTCTCATCAGAACCATGATGATGGTAAGTGGCTTGTTCAAGGTCATAGAAGTAATAAGATATAAGACTCAAGACTTCATCTGAGACCTCTCGATTCTGAAGACACTTGTTCTTACACGTAAACCTTGGCTAAAGAAAAAAATCAACTTTATTCATGTTTTACACTTTTTGTATAATTACTGTTATTTACAACATGGAGAATGGAGGCAGCCTTTAAAAACTCTACTAGAATTAAAATCAGGCCTTAGAACATATATTTAATCTCAAACTTATTTTTTACTATTGTTTTATTTTAGGAAAGAGAATCCTTACCTTGACTTTGATTGTAAAAAGCCTGGTATTACAGTAAATGTGAGGCTTTGCAGACCATGTGGTCTCTGTAGCAATTAATCAACTTTGCTGTTTTATGAAAACAAATGTGCATGCCTGAGTTCCAATAAAACTTTATTTTATGGAGACTGAAATTTGAATTTCATGTAATTCCCATGTGTGACAAAATATTCTCTTTTGATTTTCAACTATTTACAAAGGTAAAAACCAGTTTTAGCCCACAGGCCATATCAAAACAAATGTCAGGCTGGACTTGGCCTACTGACCTTAGTTTGCCACCCCTGTTCTAGAAAGGAAAGGAGAGGGCTTTCCTCTTGGCTTGGAGAGTGAAGGAGGATGGTCTTACTTCTATGCGCTTTAGTTGATGACTCTGTGGTTAAGAATAAGGTGGCTGGTTTTTCTGAATATTATCTTTTTTGTTTTTTCATTTTCCACTGATTTTAGTCAAAATTTGGTGACTTCACTTCACTTCCACGTCTTCTAGTGAGAAATGTTATGACTGGTGATCATGTGGTTTAAACAAATTATAAGGATGCATTCAGTGAGGACAGGAAGACGTTTTGATTTCTCTAACTGCTTTTGGTGTGCAAATCATGTCCTGTCATTTTTCTGCAGGTCAGGCTAAGCTCTATGTTATTTGCTGTGTGTCTCCCCTCAAATCCTCCACAAACACACAGCTTCTTGCCTAGAGCTAAATAACCAACATTCATGATATCCCATGTTTGTTATTAATTGGTGAGCAGAGAACTAAAAATTCTGTTCCTACTGTTCTGATTTTAAGAGGGACTATAGTTACACTCTTTGCACACTAAAAAGTAAATGCTATTAGGTCCACGAACGGACATGCTTTTATAGACTCGTAGATTCTGGCTTTCTGGTTGGCATTCTATCACCAAATAACATCCAGAAATTGAACTTTATAAAGCTCTTTTATCTCATGTAACAAACCCCTTTCCAAGAGACTGCTCAGAGCCTTCCTTTCTGACACAGTTAAACTCACCGTGCAAACAGTCTCTCTCACAGAACTTCTGGTGCTGTGCTTTTGGAACCTGGGAGGGGCCCGGCCAATTTAAATATGCAGAACCTCAGAAGTTTGGTTCAAGTTTAGTTATTTCAAAGGGGCAGTTCCCTTGGTCTCCTTTTGCTCACAAGCAGGCGGAGTTCCTTGGACATTAATTCTAGATTGCCCCTTTCCTGTTGTTTTTAAGACTTATTTTAGCTCTCTGGTTTTACCTTTCCCAGCTTGAGTCAACAGAGGTGGGTGTGGCCATAAACTCTCAGGATGTTGGCTTCTCAAAGTGGACTGAAGTTTTCTGCCTTCACTTTCTCTGCCCTCCTGACAGGCCTGCCCACCTGGTAGCCACATACAAACCACTGGGAGACAGGCATGGCAGAGCCAAACATCGCTTTGGGGGAATTTCTTTAGGCTTATGACGCTTGAGAGATGCTTGGGTACAAGTCCAAGTATTAGTAAGGTCCTATTTTCTACAATGAAAAACTAGTGCCTACGGCTAAAATTTCTTTTCTCTCTAAAATTAAAGAGATCATGCCGGACCAAAATAGAATGCCAAAATATAAAACTAAGTAAATAAATAAATAAGCATATGGGTTTTTATTTAGAAAATGTGTACTGCTAAATAAGTTAAATAAAGAATTCAGAAGTTAACCCTAAAATCGGTATCATTAGTTAAATCTGGAGAGGTGATAAGACCTTTTTATATAACTGGATATCCCATATTCTAATAATGCATTTAAACTGTTGTTTTCACTAATATTCTCCATTAATATATATGAATATATATTTTTATTTTAAAAACATATCACCAATTTATTATCCTTTAAAACTTTTTCTAATCTGTATTATTCCATTACAGAAAATATTGTTGTGAAGATCCAAGTGGTTTGTTTTTTTTTACAATTTTTTTATTTTTTATGTTTTATTAGGTTCAGGTATACAAAACAACCTAGTGATTATACATTTATATACCTCACAAAGTGATAACCCCAATAATTCTATTACCCATCTGGCACTGTATTATAATATTGTTATTATAATATTATAATATTATTATATATTAACAGTATTATATAATAACAGTATTATAATATAATAACAGTATAATATAATACTGTTATTATATAATTGACTGTATTCCCCATACTGTACTTTATATACCTGTGACTGTTTAAAAAAAATTTAGTTGACATTCAATATTATTATGTATTAGTTTCAGATGTCCATATTAATATTTTTTTTTTTCAGAAAATGATAGCTATTAGTAAAATTGAAACAGACACATTTTTTAAAATGTTGAAATTCCCTAGCTAATTATGTGAGGGACTCATGATAAATGATATAGATGATATAGATATAGAAGTCCCCTTCAACTCTGAGAGTTTTTCTTTTACAAGTTATTTTCTTAGTTCTTTTTTTTCCATTCAGAATTGGTATATTAAATCCCTGCTATTTTTACAGAATAGTTTGAGAACTGTAAAGATAATTACTTTTGATATAAAGAACTAGGATAAATGTTGATTAAATCCATCCGGTATAGCCAGACTTGATGGCAAAATAATGTGGATTTCAGATAACACCTCAGTCTCTGCTAGTTGTGGCATTTATTGCTTGAATAGGGATCTGAAACTGGTTCACTACATGCCAGCTTTGCTCACTATGTATCTACCAGGGCCTTGCTGCATTCCCCAGAGAAGAATACAGTGTGCTATTCGTATCAGGGAGGGATAGAAAGGTGGCAGTACTTTTTCTGCTTATGATTTCTTTGATCATGTGGAAGAGCCTCCATCCATCTGTGGGAAGGGTATTATAGTAGTGGCCTTTCTCACTCTTCTCTGAGAGAAGTGACAATATGATTGGGGAGTATGGAAGGAGTAAGGGGATGCCCAGCTCCTGCTTTCCTCCCTTCTGCTAGAAGTGGGCTGTCACCAAGGAGCAGGCATCTGTCATACCTTTAGAAGGACCATCTACTGTATCTGCAGGAAGAAGCTGGCCCCATTTCAATGCTATTTAGAATTTGATAACTATCTTAACACGGGAACATAGTTACAAAGCCCGCTACTCTACAGATATAAGCCCTATTCTTCACATTCGCTTTATGAGTGTATAGGTGATATTTTGGGTTCTCATCTCCCTTATTCCATTTCATTTTCCAATTGGTTCAGAAATCAAGACTGGAGAAAAAAGTACTGTTCATAATTTTGTCCCATTTGGCCTCCAGTGGAAGTGTTTGTTGGGGGTACAGGGGTATAGACTAATCTGAATAATTTCCTTGAATTTGTAGTTGGTTTGGTTTCAGAATTGGTTTTTTTTTTTGACCCATAAGAATCACAATTAACATTTCTAGAACAGTCTAAGATAATTTATACCTTCTTTTATATACAAAGGGCTAGATGAATACTTAATATTCTAGAATACAAACGTGGTCTAAGAGTCATGTTAGCTCTTTTTCTGATGCAATGTCATCTTCCAAGACCAGTTCATAGGGACATCTTGCTTCAGAATTATATTGCCAGCTGTAGGAGAATTTTCTGTCTTTTATTCATCGTATTAAAATGGGGGTGGGGTGGGGTGGATAACTTTTAAACATATTTTCATTTTAATACTGTCACTGGAGTTTTTCTGTCATTATTCAGACCTGAGGGACACGTTGCCTAAAATCTTCATTTAAGCCAACTGGGAAAAATGAAACCTAGGATGACCAACTCAAGATGTTTTCCAAATCCTGGAAAACTATGTTAGTGGGACATGAGACTTTTGCCAAAATTGGGAACATCCATGACAAATCAGGACAAGCTGGTAACCCTCTAAGACAAAATTATCCAATCTGCATCCCGTGAGTTGTATGTGGCTCAGGATGGCTATAAATGCAGCATAACACAAACATTATTAGTTTGTTGTGTTTTTTTTAGCTCATCAGCTATCATTAACGTTAGTGTATTTTATGCGTGGCCCAAGACAATTCTTCCAGTGTGGCCCAGGGAAGCCAAAAGGTTGAACACTGCTGCTCTAAGACATCTAGCATATCACTTCCATCATCTCAGCGGTTCTATCCAGCAATGTCATGAATTTAAATATGGAGCTTGCTGAAGAAAAGCTCTTAGTATTGGCCATGATGTAACAAACTCTGTCATTCCTGTGATACCTGCTTACTGAGGCTTTGTGATGACTGTAAGGCTGAAAGCATAATACGCCTGCCCAATTATGACTGTACGAAGCACACCCACAGTTCTTCCTTTATTGTAACTCATTTTCTTCTTTGCAGGTCTGTGACTCAGACACCATGCTTGACCCAGCTTCATCTGTGGAGATGGTGAAAGTTTTAGAAGAGGACCCCATGGTTGGAGGTGTTGGTGGAGACGTCCAGGTGCATATGGCTTCACTTTTTGCATCAGTCACTTTTAGTAGCACTCTTACTCATTGGTTTGTTGAACATATATTTACTGCATGCCAAACGCTGTGCTAGGTATAAAATTTGGTGCTAGACACACATGAGAATGTGGCTTGGGCCCACTTTACTGTCTCTTCTGTCAAAGTGAAATAATTTAGGATTTCTTTGCTTAATCCTGAGGATATAAGTCATGGCTGCAGTGGCTGATAAGCTACATATAACAAAATGTAAATGTATTATGATTTCCACCAGATATTTTTTTTTTTTAAAGATTTATTTATTGTTTTTGACAGAGAGAGAGATACAGAGACAGAGAGAAGGGGGAGGGCCCAGAACAGTCTCCATAGTTGCACATCATCGGTTTTTCCACATAGTTTCATTCCACAGGTGGGCTTGGGGCTGCACCGGGCAGGAACTGGGCCGGGGTCTCACCCCTGTGAGAACTGAACTGGGGGCACTCCCCAGTTCAGCATATGGGTCAGCACGGCCGGGGCCTGGATTTGATCCTTGGTCCCCGGGGCTGCAAAGTGAGTGCCTAACCCACTGAGCCATCCCGGCTTCCCTCCACCAGATCTTTTTGAGCCATAACTTAATGTTTTGGAAAAATCTGATGTTGCAATTCATTTAGTTGCAAGTAAATTAAAGTATGGCAGGAACTGAATTCTATATCTTATATTTATGTATTTAAAAGTTGAACAATATGTGATTGACCAAAAATCCAAACTGGCAAAAGAAGAAAAGAGAAACCACAACTCAAATGTATACTAAAGAGAAAGGCAAAGAGACAATTAATTAATAAGTGAGCTTTCCAATTATTATTTCCCATTAATTATTAATTTCCTATCATTTGCTATAAATGGAGAAACAGTTATTGAAGCAAATATTAATTAAGGCAATTTGGAATTTGTGGAATGGGAAAGTGAACATGTGAACACATGTGAAGATTAAAATGAATCCTTTGCAAGTGTGAGATTAGATTTTAGAAAAGGTAAAAAGCACATTGAATTTATACTTTAAAGTTTAGCTATTGTGTTGCTATATAATGCATTTTGTATATGCATGGTGATAGTGAAGGCAAAAAAAATGCCCTATAATGAATAAGAAAGTAACCTGGTCATAAAAAAACGCAAAATCCAGATGAACACTGAACAAAATTGAAATAGGGAAGAATTTAGAAATATTGCCAAGAAAAAGCTGATAATTTTGAATAGGCTTCACAGAGGGCATTATTTCAGGATTCAAGCTTTGGGTAGAGGCCAGAGCAAACAAACCCTTTTATTACTGGCATTGTGAAAATATGGGGAGAAGGAAAAATTTATAGCTAAGTGTTGGATGAATTGGAAATGAACCAGGACAGGAGGAATTAGGACTTAAAACCTTCAAATCTTAGCTGGTAGAAAAGGTGTCTGAGGAGAAGAATTTAGGGACTGAGAACTAAAGCCTAAAAGAAACTCTCAATATTTAAGAATAAGAACGGGATGCTGGGATGGCTCAATGGTTTGAGCGCGTGTCTTGCAGCCCCAGTGTCTGAGGATCAAATCCTGGCCCCAGCCCATGTGGACCCATATGCTGAACTGGGGTGTGTCCACAGTTCGGTTCTCGGGGCGAGCCTCCTACGTGGGTGGCCCCTGGTTCGGCTCCTGCCACAGACATGCTTCTCCGGCCCTACGCAGCTCCATGCCCACCTGTGGAATGAAACTATGTAGAAAACTAATGATGTGCAACTATAAAGACTGCCTGGGCCCTGCCCCTTCTCTCTGCCTCTCTCTCTCTCTCTCTCTCTCTCTCTCTGTCTCAAAAACAATAAAAATAAATCTTAAAAAAAACAACAAAAAGCATAGCAAAAAGAGGGCAGAGAGCAATGAAGTAGAAAAAAAATATCATTGAAGTGTCCCAACACATACACACAACTTCCTCGAATTAATCTAGTAATAGGGAATCAGAGAAAATAAATTAGAATCATGTCAAAAAGAAGGAAGCCAAAATAAGAGGCCAACACAGCAAACCTTCAAATAGTAGTTAACCTCGCGATGGGACAGATTTTGTTGGTATTTTTAGCTATGGCTTACCTTTGCTTGTTTTTTCCTTGCAGATTTTAAACAAGTATGACTCCTGGATCTCCTTCCTCAGCAGTGTGAGATACTGGATGGCTTTTAACATAGAAAGGGCCTGTCAGTCTTATTTTGGGTGTGTCCAGTGCATTAGCGGGCCTCTGGGAATGTACAGAAACTCCTTGCTGCACGAATTTGTGGAAGATTGGTACAATCAGGAATTTATGGGCAACCAATGCAGTTTTGGTGATGACCGGCACCTCACGAACCGAGTGCTGAGTCTGGGCTATGCAACGAAATACACAGCTCGGTCCAAGTGCCTTACAGAAACACCTGTAGAATATCTCAGATGGTTAAACCAACAGACCCGCTGGAGCAAGTCCTACTTCCGCGAGTGGCTGTACAACGCCATGTGGTTTCATAAACATCACTTGTGGATGACCTACGAAGCGGTTATCACCGGATTCTTCCCTTTCTTTCTCATCGCCACCGTAATCCAGCTCTTCTACCGAGGGAAAATCTGGAACATCCTCCTCTTCTTGTTGACTGTCCAGTTAGTAGGTCTCATAAAATCATCCTTTGCCAGCTGCCTTAGAGGAAATATCGTCATGGTCTTCATGTCCCTCTACTCAGTGTTGTACATGTCAAGTTTACTCCCCGCCAAGATGTTTGCAATTGCAACGATAAACAAAGCTGGGTGGGGCACATCTGGAAGGAAAACTATTGTTGTTAACTTCATAGGACTCATTCCAGTATCGGTTTGGTTTACAATCCTCCTGGGTGGTGTGATTTTCACCATTTATAAGGAATCTAAAAAGCCATTCTCAGAATCCAAACAGACAGTTCTAATTGTTGGGACGTTGCTCTATGTATGCTATTGGGTCATGCTTTTGACTCTGTATGTGGTTCTCATCAGTAAATGTGGCAGGCGAAAGAAGGGACAACAGTATGACATGGTGCTTGATGTATGATCTCACGTTTGACATTTGCAATCACATGCAGACACACAAAAACCTTAGTTCCTCTGGGGACTGTAGTATTGTGGCATCAGATATGCCACCAAAGGAGACATATCACTGCTGCTGGAACTTGAACAAAGACATTTCTATGGGTTTATTTTGATCTGCCAAAGTAAAATGATTCACCAACGAGAAGAAACTCAGATTTAATGTGTTAATGTCTATGAAAATGGGAAGAACTCTTTGTTTATGCACTTTTTCCTTACTGTACATCTGCCTAACAGTGTTTTGCCCTATATACCTCACTAGCCATGCTTTATGTGGGTTATCGTGGAAGAAAAGGATTTGGGAAACTCAAGGAAAAGTTCTTACAACATATACAACCTAACTTATGGACTGTGTTGATAGCTAATTTTTTTTTTTTTTTAAAGATAGCATTTTTTTCTGTTTTAACTCTACCAAATGAATTGCCAAAGGAAAATTTAAAGGCCGTTGGCTATGCTGTATTTTTATATAATTGTACTGTGTGTTTTAAAATTTTGTATGCCAATTTTTAAAACAAATTTTGCATAATCTATATTTTTCTTTTCTGCCAAAATACCACCTGTTCTTCCTTTTTAAAAAAATAAAGTAGGTTCTGAAAAAAATCAAACTTATAAAAAAAACCTACCCAAAATGTGAAGCTTGGTTGAC
This sequence comes from Craseonycteris thonglongyai, assembly GCA_004027555.1. Lineage (NCBI taxonomy): Eukaryota > Metazoa > Chordata > Mammalia > Chiroptera > Craseonycteridae > Craseonycteris > Craseonycteris thonglongyai. The sequence continues at coordinate 17,479 of PVKE010009427.1, forward strand.
TGAGATGTTCATGATAGAAAGAATAAACTTTCTCTCTCTCTTTACCTTTTAAAATGGAATAGTTTATTTCTGTGAAAAAAGTATTTAAACATTCAAGATTTTAACTGTTTTCTTTTTTTCATTTCTTCTAGAAAAGGCTAATATACCTGTCACACTTTGGGAGTAAAGATACATACTTACGTGTACAAAAAAAGTAAATCATTGAAAATCAAGGCCAAAGGGGTAGAAAAGTGCAATTTTTTCATAAGATTTTTAAAAAGGGAATGCTAGACCTCAGAAGAAAACACTGGGCATCCGCACTGGACGAAACATGCATATCAAAGATGAATAATCGTTGGAGGTTCTAGCAGTGTTTTCCAGGCTAAGTAAAAAGGAAAGTGGAAAAAATTATCTGTATAATTTGGACAAAATACAACGTAGTTCATCATTTTGTACTGTGGCCTGAGTTCAGATCCTGTCTAGATACTGAATGTATCTTACCTGTCTTTAACTTTCAGTTCGCTAGTTCACTTTAGGTGTTAGTCTGAGGTCTCCACATTTGAGTTGGGTAAATTATAATACATATAAAGCATATAAATTCAAAATGGCAGATTCAAGTTCTATCCTTTTACTTTCTAGGGAGATTTTTTTTCTGAATTATACAGATGATTTCTTCATCTCTTTTGTTCTTGGCCTACATTAATATGTTTACATAGAAATAATATCAAGGTTTAGTAAGTATATCAGGAATTGGCACATAAAAATAAATAAAAGATGAACCAGGTATCTGTAGTTCAGCTAATTTTGCTTCACCGGAGCCTTAGTTATATCCAGTTTGACTTTTGACGTGACCCATCTTGCCTTGGAGCTGGTGCTGTGTAGACCTGTGTTAAAGACAATCAAACACATGGGTAGTTGCATAAAAAGTACTGGCGTGAAACAGGCGCAGACATTTGACTGCTTCCTGCCTTTCTGCTTTTTCACGCAGACATCCATGTTCCACCTATTCTGCCTGAGAAGCTGCACGTTCTACCTTCGAAATACAAAAAAGGTTCATAACATCCTGAGACTCCAACTCTCACGGATTGGAGCGCTTATAGGAAACAAACACCATGCCAATAAATGAGACTAAAACTTGAGTTTGCCTTTTTAACTATTTATGTTCTAAGTTAAGCTTTGATAACATACAAATGTCAAATTCTTTCATTCTTATAAAAGATTGAATTAATTGCCTGTATTTATTTTAGCAATTATTCAATGTATTTCCAGTATAGGATGTATAGTATAATTAATTTTTTTGTAAATAAAATATTTTTGATAAGATTATTGTATTTTTTTTTTCCCTAAGGGAAGGGGGAATTTCCAGACAAAAACTTTGGTTTACTTGTTTGTGGATTTAAGAATGGGATGTATAGAAAAAACATGGTTAGTTAAAAATAACAAGTCATTTAATTTTACTAGTCATAATGTAGAAGTCTTAAAAATTGGTGTGGTTTGGAAATCTAGACACAACCCTTGTCTCTAATCTGTTTTTACTTTTCTTAAAAGCAGCCAAATTTAGACAGTTTGTTTTATTACAGTAATTTGTCATATCTGGAAAAAAATCACTGATTTTAAGAAAAATCAGAAGCAAATTTGTTATAGCATTTATAAATAACAAAACGTTAATCCAGTACTGAGGCCAATCGTTAAAAGAATTACGGCATTTCCAAACAACGGGAACACCATTCCCCATTAAATAATGTTCTCAGAGAATAGGATATTAGGTAAATGTTGCATTAAAAATACACAACCAATTTGTACAGTAACATACCAATTTTATAAAAACAGGCTTTAAACGTAATCTACTATTGGGAATATGACCGATACACATTCTGTATGGATATACCTTTTTGTATCCTCTAAATACCATAATTATGTATTGCTTTCATAATCAGAAAAAGGACAATAAATTGCTTAAGAAAGTGGGATGAAGCATCAAATAGCATTTCCTGGTTTGAGGAGTTTTGGTGATAATTACTTCATTTTGCCACTTACCCCTCAAATTAATTATATTTCCCAATTCTCTTTGTTATCACTTCCTAAGAAAACTTCATTACCATGGTACAGTTGCATTATCAAAAACAAACAATCAAAACTAGAGCCACTGAGCTGGTTATTGCCACTGTCACTGGTAAAGTCACTTGGTGCAATGTTTGAGATTAGCAAACTTAAAGGGCCACGCAGTATTTTCTAGGCTCTTCTAGCCATATAGTCTATCACGTGACTACTCAACTCTGCTATTGTAGCACAAAATCATCCATAAGCGATGTGTAAATGACTGTGTGTGGATGAGTTCCAATAACACTATGGGTGCTACATTTAAATTTTATATAAATTTCCCAAGTTACCAAATACTCTTAATATATATATATTTTTAATATATTTATTTATTTATTTATTTATTTTTGACAGAGAGAGAACTGAACTGGGGGAGCTCCCAGTTCAGCATATGGTTCCGCACAGGTCGGGGCCGGGATTCAATCCTCGGTCCCCAGTGCTGCAAAGTGAGCGCTTAACCCACTGAGCCATCCCGGCTTCCCCAATATTTTTTAATCATTTAAAAGCTGTACCAGTTTTTTGTTTGTTTGTTTGTTTTTTTAATTGTTAAATTTGATGAGGTTACATTGGTTGGTAACAATTAGATAGTTTACAGATGTACAAGTCCACCTCACATCATTCATGCATCGTATTATGTGCCCATCACTCAGTATCAGTTCCCCTTCCATCACCTTATATCTGGTGCCCACTCCCACCTCCCCCCACAACTCTCCCCCACTCCTCCTCCCTCTCCAGGTAACCACCAAACCATTGAGTGTGTCCATAATGCTGGTGTCCTATCCCGCTTCCCCTCCCACTCTCCCTCCCCCCTCCTCCCCTTCCCTCTGGCAATCACCAAGCTATTAAAGCTGTAAAAATTATTCTTAGTTCATCAGCATTACCCAAACGAGTGATGGGTCAGATTTGGCCTATAGGTCATAGTTCACTGACCCTGCTCCTTAGGAATCCATTGACTTACTCGTACTGTTGCACACTGACACCTAATTTTTGAGCATATATCATGTGCACGATACTGCCAGAAACACATTGTGTAGACTCATCTATTTTAGTCCTCATACCAGTCCCCTGAGATTCCAGTATTATTACCTCTTTACTGGTGAGGAATCAGGTTTAAAGTGCTTTGGTACCTTGAGATCATAAAGCTAGCAAATCATGGTCCAGGCAACCTGTCAGACTTCAGTCTTTAAGCTAGTGCTATGCATTGTACCATCCACTGTCTTGCAGTGTCGGCACTACCTGGGAATTTGTTAGAAATGCAAGTTTGTGGCCCTACCCCTGACCCACTGAATCAAAATTTCAGGCTAGGACCAAGAATTTTGTGTTTAATAAGATCCCCAGATGCCTTATATTAAAGTTTGAGAAGCATTGCTCTAACCTTGCCTTATTACCCTCAGACTAAGTATAATTTCTATAATAGTAGTCACAGAACAATTCAAAAGTTTGTATTTTTCTATGGAAGTTTTCTACTTTTCATATCACCTAAGGATGTTGACAGCTGGTTTTAAGTTTACCGAAGACCTGTTAATGAACAAGAAATCAAGAGGTGTCCATTTTCTTTAAGCTCAAAGGGCTTGTAATTGAGTAAGAGGGTTAGAGAATTACACAAACATTTGATGCAAAACAGAATGCTACAGGTATAAAGAGTGACATAAGGATATAAGAAGAAGGAATGAAATGTACAATTAACCCAGTAAAGGTAGTCTTCCAGATAGTGTGCGATTGGGATGAGTCTTTATAGATGTGCAAATTTGGATGGATACTAAGGATTCTGATATGTCCTTTAAACAAATTCATAAATTTAATTAAGATGTGTTGTATTTACCCAAGAGTTCAGACTTAACTATAGAAAGTAAATTTGAAGGTGGATCATAGAAGACCATAATCCAAGTGAGAGAAATGTTAGAATAAAGCATTTAAACTAACTTTGATAGTTTACAGTACATGTAGACATTTTTGAATAGGGTGATACTATTATTGTAAACTCAATGACTTTACGGTGGCTTGGATTTGAACATCCCGCATAAAGTTATATTTAAAAATATGATTTGGTTCCATGTGATTCTAATAAACTGGTATTATTCTTCTGGCGTTCATTTACTTCCATCATATTCCCTCCAAGTCTGCTTCCTGTTTATGGAAACTGTTAATGAATGGCATTACCCCCTGCCAGTTGCCCAAACACTACCTTCATCTTCTTTTACTTGCCATACAACCTGCTGGTAACTACAAACCATGATTCTACCTTTATCCTGTCACACAAACTCATCCTCATTAAGCCATTTGGTATCTCTACCTGAACTGTTAAAAATACCACTTAAGTGCTTCTCTTTTCTCCATTTCTGTTTTATTCAATGGATTTTCTACATTTTTGTGAAAATGATCCTTCTAAGAATTAGCTCTAAATACAGTCAGTCCTCAGTATCCTTGAGCTCTGTACTTGCGAATTCAACCACAGGGCTCGAAAATATTTGGAAAAAAAAAAAAAAGTTAGTGTTGTTGGCCTGCACTGTGTAGTTAAGGCATATGATGGCTGTGTTAGTACTGAACATATACAGACTTTTGTCTTGCCATTAGTTCCTAGACAATACAGGATAACAGCTACATGTATAGCATTTGCATTGTATTAGGTGTTATAAATAATCAAGAGATGGTTTAAAGTATATGGGAGGATATGTGTAGATTATATGCAAATAGTATGTCAGTTTATATAAGGGACTTGAGCATTCTCAGATTTTGGTGTCTGAAGGGGTTCTGGAAACAAGATAAAAGCATTAACTCTTTAAGAATTTATTCAAAGCTGATTATATCCTCTTTTGCAGGCCTTCATTTTAATATTTTTCATGGTCTTACTAGATTTTTTTGCTCCCTCTTGCACACATTTTACTCTTTTCCTTTATCTTTGTTCACATTTTGCTCTCAACCAGAAATGGGTTTTCCCTTCTGCCTGCCACACCAACTACTTGTTAAAATTCTTTTAAATCCTTCATTCAAGGTATGATTTTACTACTCTCTCCTTTCCCAGATATTTCAGCTTCACTCTCATATTTCATTTTATGTCTGCCCTGCAGCCTAGACGGTTTTTCTTGCCCTGCATTAGGACTATCAGTGCATGTGATAGTCTGGTTAGCCAGAAAGGCTTTTGAGCCCAAGGCTACGTTTTCATCATTTTTGAATCCTCTGTGAGGACTTTTGGCATTTAATAAATTTTGGTGAATAAAGAAATACATAAAGGAAGGAAGAATGGGCTCAAGTAATGAATCTCCTTTTAGGAAAGTTGATGGCATTCTTGAAGCTTTGCTGTAGGGAAGACTTTGGAGTGTGAGGCCACCCTTTCTTTTTGCTTTGGGCAGCGGGCTGATGCCTCTGTCCATCAGAAAGAGTAGCTTGGCACTCAGCAAAAGCATTCATTCGACAAAAAGTTTTGGAGTGTGATTATGTATCAGACTTTGCTGGGATTTAAAAAATGAGAAATCATGCCTGTCTTCAAGGAATTGTTTTTGTTTTTTGTTTTTTTCTTTAGAGAGAGAGAGATACAGAATCAGAGACAGAGAGAAGTAGGAGGGCCCAGAACAGTCTCCATAGTTGCACATCATTGGTTTTTCCACATAGTTTCATTCCACAGGTAGGTGCGGGGCTGCACAGGGCAGGAACTGGGCCGGGGTCTCACCCTGGTGAGAACTGAACTGGGGGCACTCCCCAGTTCAGCATATGGGTCTACACGGGCCGAGGCCAGGATTTGATCCTCGGTCCCTGGGGCTGCAAAGTGAGCGCCTAACCCACTGAGCCATCCTGGCTTCCCCATCAAGGAATTCTTTGAGTTTCTCTAACAAGCCATGCTTCTACGTTCTCATAAGCATTTCCAGCAGCTCTTGCCAGCCCCATTTTCTTCCCACCATCACCTTTATCTAGTCAATGCCTATTGTGTCTTTCAGCCCCTGTTTAATCATTGTTTCAGGGGTGCTTTCTACAACTACCATGACCAGGTTTATTCCAAGACTATGGAGTAGTCACAAAATTTGTGGAATCAAGGAGAAGAGTAGAAAAGTTATTTTTCTTTTCCTTTTCAATATATTCACCCATAACCCTAATAACACTTTTCATATCTTTCGATTAGTTTATTTATACACTCAGAAGAAACTGTTTTGTGTTTGCCCTCAGAGTATGCTGAAATTGCAGCTTTAACCTCTGCATTGCTTGTAAATTTCTTCCCTTGAAGCTGCTTTTTCATATTTGGGAATAAATAATAATTAAACGGAGCCAGGTCTGGACTGTAGGGAGGGTGGTTTAGCATTTGGAAGCTACAGTCTTGTGTTCAAGTGCACTGTCATGCAAAAGCAACACCCCTTTGGTCCATTTTCCTCTTCCTTTCTCCTTCACAAATTCTTTGAACTGTGTCAGCAGACTGGACTAGTCCTCTCCAGTGCTTGTGACACCCTTAGCCTTGTGATTGATCAGCAGGATAACGTCTATATCCCAGAAAACAGTAGACATGACTTTTCCAGACAACTGTGACACCTTGAACATGTTAGGGGGGTGGCGTGCTATTTTCATGCCACTGCATGGACTCCTGCTTTGACTCAGGCTCATAACAATGAACCCAGGTTTCATATCCTGTGACATCCTGGTTTAAAGCTTCATCTCTTTTGTCTCTTGCAGAAATCCCCAAACTGTCATGGACGCTCAATATGCTGTTTCTGAAGCAGGATGAACATTCTTGGTGCCCATCTTGCACTAGCTTTTGACATCCTTAGATACTGATGGAGAATACTCATAATGCTTGTAGGTGACACTCCAACCATTTCTGCAAGCTATTTTTTATTCAATCTGGCATCTTCTACTACAAGTTTTCAACTTATCTGACGATGTCTGAGGAAGTGGCCTCAACAGGGCATCCCAGAGGAATCTTTAGTTGACCCTCTGCCTTGCTTGAAAAGGTAGCGTCACTTGTACCATGGAGTTCCCAGGGCAACAGTCCCCATAAACCTCTAACATCTCTTTCAAAATTGTTTGAGCTGTTTTCTCTTGTTTTGGGAGGAACTTAATGAAGGTTCATGATTCAATTTTATCCATACTTGGGATTTTCATCATTTTTGATATGCTTCTTTGGGCATATTTGAAAGAACAGTTTCAAGTGGCTGGAATTCATCACATATATTATTAATGTCTTGTAATCAAACTGTGTGCACTAGTACTTTCCCCCTTTCAATAATGACTCATTCCACAAGTTTGTTGACTACCCCATACATTCTCTTGTATAATAGAACAGCTTTAACAATTACTTTTTATTCATCTCTGTGACTCCTTGTTAGTATCTGTCTCTTTTATTAGAAGATAAGCTCAGTGGGGGAAGGAAATCTTTGGGACTGTCAGCATTGCATCCTCTGATTTTACTACATAGTTTGTCACTGGGTAAAAGCTCGATACAATTTTAAGGATTACGTAGATGGGTAAGAGAAAGGAAGTCACAGTGCAGGGTGAGAAATAGTTATGTAAACAAACAAACAAACAAACAAACAAACAAACTCTTAGCTTTTTATTTCTGTATAGCTCCTTCATCCCTGGCGAGAAAGAGAAAGTAGAGATGGTGGAGCTTTCATCAGTTTAGGGAATGGAAAATATGGCTATGAGGCTGTTGTTCAGTTGTGGGAAAAATAGAATGGTATAAATCACTGAAACACCTATAATGAGGATGCACAGACCCTGACCACAATTACATTTTTAATTTACTAACTTAAGTGTTCAATGCTACGGTACCCATTTCTGTTTGTGGGTCATGGTTTCCTTGGTGTAATTTGCATATGTGTTGTTGACACATGGTCCCATGTTGTCTTGTTTCCTGGAATATAAAACTAGTCCTCTCACAGAACAAAAGCCTTTTGAATACTGTTGCTTTGTCTTCCAAATATAAAATATATAAGTGTATGTGTGCTTAATAATTACTTAAATGCAGGAAGTGTGAAGACTTTTTTATACATGCACATCATATAGATGTATTTTTGGAGCCATCTCTTTTAATGGCTCTTACTTGTTTTGTAAGTCTCAACGCAGACATTACCTTCTCTAGAAATCTTTGCTGCCATAGCACCTTCCCTTTAGCTATCTCTCTTCTATGTGTGATATTGTGTTATCATTTTTAAAAAAGATTTATTTTTATTGTTTTTTGACAGAGAGAGATAGATAGAGAGAGAGAGACAGAGATAAGGGGTAGGGCCCAGAGCAGTCTCCATAGTTGACAGCATTAGTTTTCCATATAGTGTCACTCCATAGGTGGGCACAGGGCTGCGCAAGGCAGGAACTGGGCTGGGAGCCTCCCACATACGGTAGGCCCCGGCAAGAACTGAACTGGGGGCACACCCCAGTTCAGCATATGGGTCTGCCTGGCCCGGGACTGGGACTCGATCCTTGGTCTCCAGGGCTGCAAAGTGAGTGCGTAACCCGCTGAGCCATCCCAGCTTACCCTTGTTATCATTTTTAAAGATTTATTTTATTGTTTTTGACAGAGACAGAGAGAGACAGAGTGAGAAGGGAGTAGGCCCAGAATAGTATCCATAGTTGTACCTCATCAGTTTTTGACATGGTTTCGTTCCACACAGGTGGGCAGGAACTGGGCTGGGGGCCCCCAGGATGGGAAGTACACCCCAGTTTAGCATATGGGTCCGCACAGGCCAAGGGTTCGATCCTTGGTTCCCAGGGCTGCAAAGCCAGCACTTAACCCACTGAGCCATCCTGGCTTTTCTGCTATTGTGTTATCATTTTGTTCTAAATGCTGAGGGCTTCAAAACCTAGTGTAAGGAAGGCCTCTCACATAGCAGAAGCTTAGTAAACATGGCTTGTATTATTAAATGTATTTTTCTATAAGAAAAAAATATTTACAGTACAAGTCTGCACATATAAATATGAGTGTGTGTGTATATATATATATATATATATATATATTCACATATGAATTCATTAACTCATGTATTATTTGATTTTCAAAAATACTTATTAAGTGTCTACTGTGCACCAGGCTTCATGCTTGGAAGGAAGAACTGTTAATACAGTAATTGCTTGCTATATCATTACTCGAGGATGTAGAAAATTTGTCCATAATGCAGAAGACTCATCTCTCAGGCATGTGTAAGAAGCAGAGAACATGGTTCTGCATTGCAGAAATTCTCAGAAATCTTCAATGTTCTCCTATTTTTTATGAATCTCCAGGAGGCCCATTATATACCAAATTTCGTACCTGTAGATGACTATGGTATCCTTTCCAAGGGATTTGGTTAACGTATGGGTTAACATTACTATCCTGCATTACATAGTTCAGGTAACATTAGTATATAATTCCTAACACCACAAGTTGAATTTGTTTTCACTCAAGATCTAAAAACAACACTCTTAGCTTAACCTCCTTATTACTTGAGTAATCAGCTCCAGGTGTGGGGACCACAGGGCGAGGGGAGGAGCTCAGCCTCTGAGCTATGGAAACAGGTGCTTTTCAAAGGAGTTCACTTTTTTCCATTTGCTGTAAGAAAGCACTCCACACTGGATCTTAGGCAAACCTATGTGACTGGTTCTGAGCTCAGCTGTTCAGGGCAACCAGGAGTTTAATCCTGATACTGGGAAAGCGTACAATGAGTGTGTGAGCCTAATCTTTGGCAAGGTATGCATTTTATCCTCTATCTTGATTCAGTCAAACACAATCGTTTTTAAATCAGATCAGGATAGAATCACAGTACACGTGGTCACTCTCAGAAAGAAGGGAGGCCCAAGTATGTCACCGACGTTACACATTCTACCTCTCCAGACAACATATATGATGTGGCTCTACAATTAAAAAGGAAAAAACAACAACCCTGAAAGTTTAAAATAATTTTATTGTTTGAGAGAAGGTGAGAGAGAGAGAGAAGGGGGGAGGGCCAGAACAGTCTCCATAGTTGTACATCATTAGTTGTGACATAATTTCATTCTACACAGGTTGGATGTGGGGCTGTGCAGGGCAGGAACCAAACTGGGGGCCTCCCGCATGGGAGGTGAGAACCTTCACCACCATACTGGCAGTTAGCAGTTCTGCTGCCATTCCGCATATAGGTTTGCATGGGTTAGGGCCCGGAATCCAAGCCAGGACTCCTAGGGATTGCAAGCCACACGTTCAGCCGCTGAGTTATCCCTGCATTCCCAAACCTGCAAGTTTTAAGAGAATAAAAATCCTGGAAGAAGAATTTTTAGGAATCAAAGCTGAATGGCCATTTCCAGGAAGCTATTAGTGGAATCATGGTTAAAAAACAAACAAAAAACCTTAAAGTTTATTTAGTCCAACTCAGACGCCTCAGATCTTCTCTGTAACGAGGCAAAATATTAAAAAAAAAAAAAAGAGGGGCAAAATGGAGAAAGTCCAGGCTCTTTATCTTAAAGGAGTAAATCATAATGCAGTTGATTTTAGAGGTTGCCTCAAGATGTCACAGCAGCCTACACACTCTGGGGTCTTTTTTACCCAAATGTTTTGAGCCTGCTTTATAATGCATAAAACCTCAAATTTGCAATTTGGGGGCAACCTGACAGATTAAGGCTAGGCTGTATCTGCTGTCCTCCAAAGGAGTTGTCAATTATAACCTCTCAGGTTTATAGGTCTTTGATATTTAGATTTTAAATAAAAACCACCCCGAGTTGTCCACCACAGTACCTGAAAATTTCAGTGACAAAAAGGATGTTTTTAAATTTCTTGCCCTACAGCAAATGATTGCCATATTCCCCACTTTGGATGTGCTTGAAACCAGAACAAGTTTGGAGATCTGACTCCCGTGAAATCGGCTTTGGTAGCAGAATGACTTGTATTCAAATTAGGGCTCTGCTACTTAGCTGTGTAAACTCGAAAAAAAATTACTCTTCTTTGAGCCTTATTATCCTCATCTGAACAATAATGGGAATGATTTCACCTCTCAGAGTTATTGTGTAATCAAGACAGATAGCATACGACAGTGTCTAGGAAATATACTTGCCATGTAATAGCAGTACTGTCCCATTTTCTTCCTCTCTCCTTCCTAAACAACAATCTTCATTAGTGGTCCTTCATCCGTCTGTTCTTTCATTCATTTGTTCCTCCCCCCCCCCCAACTTTTTATTTTTCTTAGCAGAACCCTGGACTAAGGTTTGGGACACTTAACACAGATACCAGAAAATTCCACTTCTCAAAAATACATTTTAATCCCCCCATTTGTTGGGTTTTATACAGCCTCCAGACCTTTTCTAGGAATAGGTGGCCTTTTTCTTCTTTAGACATAAAGCAGATGAACTGTTATAATTGATCGGTACGTTCTGATTTCAGGAAGAACACAACTCCATACAGAAAAGTTTGGGTAGGACAAAATCAGTGCATTGGAATGTCTAAAATGTGGTAGGTGGGCTGGAGGAAGAGCATGCTGTTGTCACTCCATGGGCTTGAGTCCTGGCTCCACCATGTTCTGGATGACTCTTAGAGGACACTCCAATTTCTCCACTTGTAAGAGTATAAGTCCCCAGCCACAGACCTGAGGGCTGATAACAGGGTCAATAAAAATAATAGAAAGAAAAGGCTATTGGGGATTTTGGAAAACTTCAGATTTGCGTTCCTATTATTAGTCCTGAATATCAGAAGTGAACAACCAAAGATTTACCAAGGTAGAGGTCAGCGTTGTAACATGAGTCCTAATAAACCTGTCTCTTCAGCCTTATTACAACCACAGTAACCACAGCACCATCATCTTAAGCCTATTGTCGAAGATGTCACTCTTTCTTCCACTCTTGTTCCTCTATATTTTTTTCATGGAATAGTCCATGTGAGATCCTGTCCCTTGTCTGCTTAGAAGTCATTGAAAATCTGCTTATCTCAAGGTATCATGCTCCATAAGTCTGTAAGGTCTGCTTTCTCTCTGTTTCCATGACTTCTTGTTGAACTGCCGTCTTTCTTCTTTGTTACACTCACTATACATTGGCATCTTTTCTATGTCTCAGCCAAGACAAGTTTGTTCCAACTTCATGATTATTCCTCGTTGCTCTATATTCTGCCTAAAGCATTCTTCTCCAAGAACTTAGCATGAATGACTTCTTGTCACTTAGGACACGTCCTCCAAGAAGCCTTTCCTAACCATGCTATCTAAAGTGACATCATCACCTCACAGTCATTTGCTATCACATTATCCTGCAATATTTCTCAAAGTTTTATCATTATTGGAAATTATTACATTTCTCAATTATTATATGTGATCTCTCTCAGGACCTGGAATGTAAATATCCAGTAAACAGAGACTTAGTCTATATCTCAGAACAGAACAGTGCTCGGCATGTAGAAAGTGCTCAGTAAATACGGTACATGCAGGTATAAAATAAAGGTAGTATTGGGAAGCTGGGATGGCTCAGCGGGTTAAGTGCTCACTTTACAGCCCTGGGGACCAAGGATTGAATCCTGGCCCTGGCCCATGTGGACCCATATGTTGAAATGGAGTTTGCTTTCCATGTGGGTGTTCCCTAGTTCAGTTTTTACCCCCTGGTTCAGCCCCTGGCTCGAGGGGGCATGCTTCCTGTGTGAGAGGCCCCTGGCCCGGTTCCCACGCTGAGTGGCTCCTCCCCACCTTTGTGGAAGAAAACCATGTTAAAAATTGATGATGTACAACTATGGAGACTGCTCTGGACCCTCCCCACTTCTCTCTGTCTCTGTCAAAACAATAAAATAAATCTTAAAAAAATAAATAAATAAAGGTAGTAAATGCTTAACTTTCATGTATTTTGTACCTGTTCCCCTAAAATTGAAAAGACCAGTCACAGAGAACCTCAAGAGTTTGAAGAATGGCTTCAAATTTAAGCAGGGCTTTCCCCCCCTCCCTTTTGCTATACAGTCTCACAAATCAAGAACTGACCCTTATAAGTTAGACCTAAGAAAATATTTTAAAATATATCACTTTATTATTTATAGACTATGAAACTACAGTTTCCTCTTCTTAAAAAGTGTTTTAAACATTATTGCATGACTGTGTATTTCAGCACACAAGCCGGGGTTTTTAAATCTTTACTTTCCTTGATAGCTGACATTTGTTTATGTCTGAAGATCTGGAGAAGATAATGTAAGGAAGGGAATATACTAATTCGGCATGTACTGATAACCACAGCTATTGCTTGTCCAATTTTCAACCCCACCCAAGAGAAGTCCCTTCTAGGATAGCCAAGAATCTAGGCGTTGGATGATATTTGGGGCCAGTTATTGTGTTCCCCGAGTAGATTTTTGGCAGAAGAAACAGAGCTAGAGATTAGGGAGCATAAAGAGGCCTGGAAAAGCTTCCATTTACCTTCCAGGACCACGACTGAGGCTGCTGTTGTCGCCGTGAACCTATTAGTTGGCCACCTTCCAGATTTTTCAGAACTTCTCTTCTGAGCACACAGGCCTGCTGTTTTGCTGCATGGATACAAGGCTGGCCTGGACAAGGTCCAACTGCAAAAACATCTCCCTGAGAACGATCCTATCTGGCCAGAGACAAACCTCATGATGCCATAGGTATTATCTCTCTTTCCTCTCCATGCTTGAGTCATTTCCTTCATAGCCCAGATATGGGCAGTCGACAGAACTGGGACTGGGTGAGAATTTGTGTATAAACATTGAAATGTTTCTTTAGTTGATGTAACCCAGCTGAACTCCAGAAGGAGTCAGACATATGAGCCCTTACAGCTTCGCCTCATCCTCTCTTTCCTTCTACCACTGTGAATGAGAACATATGGACCATTTATTTTACTCTAAACCCACTGATAAAATCTTTTTTTTTTCTGTTTAAACTAAGTTAACAGATGTGAATGATACAGTGTACAGAGGCTTAGATTTGGAGTAAAAATTAGTAGATAATCACTTTACTTCAACTAGGACCAATCTATGTAAATTACTTGTTAATGTCTTTCAGTTTCAGTGAACACATCCTATAAGGCCCAGGTAGAATAACGGCCTCTCTGAAGCCTTCTTGAAAGTCACTAAGTATGAGTCAATGACCCCATCCTTTATTTCCAAGTGACACTTGTATTTTCTGGGAATAATGCTCTTAATATACTATATTTAATTGTTAAAAATTTCTCTCTCTCTCTCTCTCTCTAATAGGCTATGATTTGCACAAGGAGAAAGATTATACCTTACTCATCTCTGTAAATGTATCATGCCAATAAGAAATACTTACTGACTCCCCAGGACTTCACACTTGTTGATCAAGTGAGTAAGTAATTGATCTTACTATTTATTATAATTTAGCAAAAAACATACAGAGCGCATAGGTCAATAAAATGTTAATATTGGTTGAGTGCTTACCAAACGATATGCAGTTTTAAATACAGGTTTTAATTTAACACTAAGCAAGCTTATAAATTAAATAGTAAGTACTCTATTTTATAGATGAGGGAATCGGGACTCAGAAGTATAAGAAGTATTTCCAAGGTCTATTAACACATGAAGGCAGAATTCAATATATATTTATTATCTTCAAGTCTTGTGCTCTTTTCAGTCTTTCACAACCACTTTACAACTGTTTTCTTCTATAAATTCTAATGGCATTAAATTAAATCATATCTCAATAAACACATTTTTGTAGGGTGTTAAAATAATGAAGTCCATTTGTGTTACTTTGATTATCAAACAACAAATATATCTATATATGTAACAATATGCAGCATAGAGAACCTAGAAGACTAGTTTTCTTGGGTTAGAGTGGTTAAAAGCATGGGTTTTGGGCTAAAAATATGAATTAGAACCCCAGCCCTTCCATTGACAAGATGGGTGGCCCTGGGCAGGTGACCCAGACTCAGAGAACATTTGCCTGTAAAGAACATTTGTGCTAGGAGGAGAAGTTACAGTCATAGTAGAAGTCACACATTTGGAGGTAGGTGGGACTAGAGAGATTGTCTAACCGTGGTCATTTTCTATCCCCACATCCTCTTGTACTCGTATTTCAGCAGAATAAACTGAGATTCTTGATGACCTTTGCTTTGAACAGGGAAGCAAACCGAGCTGCTACCATGCCTTGGACCTGAATTCACATGTCCTGAAATACAAATCTAATAATCCTGATTACCGAGCTAGTCAGGGAGAGACAAGGATAACTCAGAAGAGCAACAGACCAAACCTGGGCGGGAAAATCCCTAGGGGAGCAAGATGGCTTAGTCAGTTTCCATCTCTCTTCAGAAAAAAACGTCAAGAGATTTCCTTTCTCAGGCAAGATAAATCCTTTTTCTAAAGAGGATTTGACATTAGAGTCAATAAAAGCACGATAAGAATGATTTCACCTGTCACCCACAAAATATTTTTTGTGAAGCCAACAGTTTTTAAAATTAATCTTTTTGTTTTAGGCTAATTTAGATTCACATGCCATTGTAAGAAGTAATGCAGAGAGATGCTGTACCCTTTACCTCATCTTCCTCATTCTCCCAATGGTAACAACAAAGATAACTAGGACCGGACTACTTTGGAGGAAACTGACATTGATACAATCCACCAGTCTTATTGAGATTGCCCCAGTTTTGCTTGTACATGTGTATGTGTGTGCACGTGTGTGTTTCTGTGCGTACTGAGTTCAATGGAATTTTACCCCACATGTGAGTTCATGTGTTCCACACCCCCATCAAGATACAAACAAGTCCATCGCCACAAGAATCCCTAGTGTTGAACTTTTATAACCACACTCATCTGCTTCCGACATACACCACTTCTCTCAACCGTGGCAACCCCTCTGGCTGCTGCAGAGAGAACAGGCTGAAGAAGGTGAGTGGAGAGGCAGGACAGCAAGTTAGGAGCTGTTGTGTCAGTCTAATTGACAAGTGATGATGGGCAGACTAAAATCTGAATAAAATTTGAAAGTACAATCAATAATATTTTGCAGCATATTGAGTGGAGATGGTGAGAGAAAAGGAGGAATCAAGGATGATCCCAATATGGTAGACTTTCCCTTAACCAGAACTCAAGCAACCTGCAAACTCTCAAGCAACCAGTAAAATAAATAAATTTTACCGGTTTCTTGAGAGCTTGCTGGTTGCTTAATTCCATTTAAGGGAATGTTTACTTACATTTATCTGGCATCTACCAATCCCCATGGTGCCAGTTAACTGAGAGCCTACTGTGTTTTTTGTGAGAAACTAGAAGGATGAAGTTGCTGTCAGTGGAGAAAGGAAAGAGTGTGAGAAGATTCAACTTTGGAGATGAGATCGTACATGTACATTTGGAGATTTCTATTCAACATCCAGGTAGAGATATTTAGAGGGCAGCTGGGGTTTGGGAAATAAGTCAAAGCTGGGAACATACATTTGGGAGTTACCAGCATATGGACTGTTTTAAAGCTTTAGGACTGGACGAGATCCAGCAGCAAAATGAAAGCCCTGAGTGTAGATAGAGATCATAAGAGTACGGTCTGCATCCCAGAACATTCCAGTGTGAACTGGTCAGAGAAAAAGGAATAACCCATTCAGAAGGCTGAGATCTTACTTCCCTTCCTGACTTAACTATACACTAAGGTGACCAGATGTCCTGCTTTTGGTGGGACAGTCCTGATTTTTAACATTTTGTCCTGTGTCCTGCGGCGTTTTAAAAAAGTCCCAATGTTTGGAAAGAATGCACGACAAGCTAGGGAACGGCGGGAGATAGACCAAATTTTTAACCAAGAACCCCTCCCCTCCCCCCCCTTCCCTGGTCAATGGCGTTCCGCTTTACCAATGTTAAAATCTGGTCACCTTACTAGACACTCACTTTTCCACTTGATTAGCTTCTTATTTACATGTGTTCTACTTTCTTCATGGGTTCATTTCTTGCCTCCTGCAGGACTGAAATTTAAGAAAAACCATTATATTTTCTCTCTCTCTCTCTCTCTCTTTTTTTTTTTTTTTGCCAGGGCACATGTATCAGTCTGGGTCTAAACAAGAGAGAGAAACCACAGTAACTTTCACAGCGGAAGTTTAATGTAAATAATTATTAACGATTACTGGGACTGGAGTAATGAAAGACAGACTAGTAAGAACTAAACATAACTGCGAAAATACATAAAAATGGCAGAGTAGAGCCACTTTTCCCAAGGTTGAGCTAGAGATCCCCACAGGCCCACACCTCTCTTTCCCCAGCAGGCTGAGATCCTCATCTTACTGAAGGGGACAAGGTTGTGTGTCACCAAATGGCTGAGATATCATTGTGATGCCACACTTCAGGACTTGACAGAAATCTGTCCTCTTGGGACACTCCACTGTGAAATGACTCAACGAGCACTCCAGGGAAAGCTGCGAGATGATTGGCATTGCTGCCTGTCACTTACTACAATAGCTGGGCCCTGGAGAAGCTGTCTGTGCCCATGATGAAGGGGCCCGATGCAGAAGAAATCACATGCATTGCATCAGCCAAGCCCTCGCTTGTTACAGGAGCTGGGCGTTGGAGAAAAGGCTCACTGAAGACGGCTGGCACTGGAGGAATCCTGTGTAGGAACCTTCCTGGAGCAACAAGCTAACCCGGGAAGCAAATCCCCTCCTCCGACAATGGTTCTACTAAGTTACTGCACCCTCTACTCCCAAAGCTGAAACCTCATTCCAGTGGGCAAAGGAAAACATTTCAAGAGCTTAGATTCATGGTCACATGCAGGAAGATGTTTGTTTGTTTGTTTTTTAAAGAGTTATTTGTATTGTTTTTGATAGAGAGAGAGCAAGACAGAGAGAAGGGGGAGGGCCCAGAGCAGTCTTTATAGTTGTACAACATTAGTTTGTACATAGTTTGATTCCACAGGTGGGTGCAGGGCTGCACAGGGCAGGAACTGAGCCAGGGGCCTCCACATGGGAGGTGCACCCCCGAAAGCTGGAGGTCTTCCACACATAGAAAGTTCTGCCCTGTGAGAACCAAACTGGGGGCACAACCCAGTTCAGCATATGGGTCTGCACAGGTTGGGGCCAGGATTTGAGCCTCAGACCCCAGGGCTAGAAGGTGAGTGTTCAACCTGCTGAGCTATCCAGGCATCCCCAGGAAGATGTTTGAATTTGGAGCTGATAGCCAATAAACCAGTAGCTAGCGTGGTATATCTTAGTCAGCTCCAGTTCTGAGCACACCAATATTTAGTGTTGATACTGACTGTTTAAAATGGACATTGAAAAGCAGGAAAAGAGAGGAAGGGAAAGAAGTAGAAGGGAAGAAAAGAAGAAGAAAGACAATGTTTAAAGAGGGAGGAAATTGAAAGGAGGGTGAGAAAAAGAAGACAATTCTGGTCTTTAAGACATAGATTATATACACTAATAATGAGGGGGAATCTCATTATAAAATTCCAAATATTCTCTTTTCCTCTTCTTAAAACATTAGTCATATTGCTCTTCTCATGTCATATTTCTGAATAGTTGCCTTGACATTTTAGAATTTTTAAAAGGTCTATAAGATTGAACATTAGTTGGGAATCAGAAGAACTGTAAGACCGTTGCCTTCCCTGCTATGCTTCCTTATCTATAATACTCTCCCCTAGTGTTAAAAGAAGAAAGCATGCAAATATCAACCATAGAAACATAATTTCTGAGTCAAGAGAAACATCGGGCATAACTGAATCAAACACCTCTATTTGAGGGGTGGGGGGTGGGGGAATTCTCTGAGGAGAAGGGCTTGCAAAGAACGCTTTGTAATCATAGGTCTTTATCAGTTATTGGGAATTACAGAGCATTGGGACTTAAAGGCCAAAGCAGTGAGGCAACCTATACAATCTTCTTTTCATGCATGAAATTCTTCAGGTCAACGTGTGCCAGGCTCTTCTGTGGGCTTCAGTCATGGCCTGGGCACCCTGAAGGTGAGGGGTCTGTCAGGGGTCACTCTAGAAGTCGTGTGTAAGAAAACGACGCCAAGTCAGTGGTTTAAATTTAAAATAAAAAATAAAAGTCTGGTCTGCAAGTTATGGAAAGGGGGCCCGTGAAAGCAATGGAGATGAGTGGGTTGAGGGAGAGATTAACACCATCTGACTTAACTCCTGCAAGTAGAGATTTCAGTTGTTCAGGAGCTTACACGTAGGCAAATGGGTTTCTTAAAGGTGCCTAACTGTTTGTTTTAATTTTCGTGAAAAAAAACAGTCACACATAAAAAATATAAAAATTCAGGAAGCTGTATGGCATGTACGCAGCTGTCTGGAAGCTTAGCAGAGAACAGAGCCTTCTAGAACACCTAATTGAGTACCCTGAGCTCCTGACAACAAAGAGAAGGGTCACTGGCAACCTGCCCCCATTACAAAGCTTGGACTCACACTTCAGTCTCTCTCAGGGCTGGTCATGATGGTTTTCATTTAGGCCTGGTTAGGCCCCCCAAGTTGAAGGTTTGGGGATTGCATCTCAATCAAGTTTGTCATGCAATACTTGGGGTGCCAGATTTGAGCCAAAAAAAAGCAAAACAAGGAACACTCTTGAAGTCCAGAAAACCTTGGCTCAAACCTATGCACATAATAAAAAATAACAAAGAAGAAAAAAAGTGCGGTTGTTCTTATAAAATACTGAGTCTTGTTCTTATAAAATACTGAGTCAGTGTTTTAATTTATCACAAAACTTTGGTGTCAAACATCAGTCACAGCTGTTGCTAAGTGCATGTGAGAAAGCGCTGGGAACTAAATGCCTAGGTTGGGATTATGGGACTGGAATTGCTATTTGACGAAGCTGTGGATGTCAACACCCAGACTAATTACCCGGGCAGTGCAGCCCAGCCACTGGCTACCTTCGACAGAGAGACTGGATTCAGCATTCGATTTAGTAACTTAAGCTACCCTGGGTGTCCAACATCTACTGTCAACCCACACTCAGAACAGGATGTCCTCAGGCTTAGTCTATGGAACCCAAGAGGAAAGGGAAGGCAAAGAGGAGTTTTTGTCTGCCCTGTGATACTCCAGCTGAGTTCTGGCATCCAGAGGCACAGGAGAGCTTTCTGCTTTCCACATCTCTGCACTTGACCTTTTCTTCCATTCAATCTCCAGGATTTGGAAGGCTTTAAATCAGTGTCTCCACCCTGTTCGGAGAGTGTCACGAAAATCTCCAAAGTTGTATTTCACTTTTACTCCATCCTGTGGGGATGTAAGGTGAGTCTCTACCATCTGTGCCTGTCTGTGGCCCTGAAGTGTAAGTGGCGTTGGGCCAGTGTTATGACGGTTGACGGGTTAGGGTTAACACTCTATTTAGATGTCAACTGTAGAGGTTTTGAATGCAAGTGGTAGAATTGGATTACTTATGGTCCAACCTCAGTGCCACTGTTTAAAAACTGCATAAATTCAATCTCTCCAGTTAAACCCCACTTCTAAAGGATAGTGATAAGAAAAATAGCAAACATTTGTGGAATTCTTGTATGCTTTCAACTCATGTAGTATTCATATGTCTATAAAGCAGGTATTTTATCATAATATCCACCCTCATTGTATTGAGAATAAGAGAGCACAGAGTGATTAAGTAACATGATCCAGTGGACAAGGATTTAAATCCAGCAAGTTTAGCTCCCGGGACTAAGTGTCTAATTACTATGCTCTATTGCTTCTCCAACTTTTATAGACTAGTGTTCAGCTCAAAAGATGATCCTTAGGGGATGCCAGGATAGCTCAGCGGTGTAGCACTTGCCTTGAAATTTTGAGATCCAGGGTTCGATTCCCAGTTCTGGTCTGTGTAACCCCAATATGCTGAATGGCAGTGCAACTTGTAACCTCCAGACGGCTCAGTAGCAAAGGTTCTTGCCTCCCATGTGGGAGACCCCTGGTTTGGTTCCCACTCAGTGTGACCCCACATCCACCTGTGTAGAATAAAACCATGTCATAACTAATGATGTACAGCTATGGAGATTGCTCTGGGCCCTCTCCCTTCTCCCTCTCTCTCTGTCTCTCTCTTTCTCGTACCTTCTCTGAAAACAATAAAATAAATTTAAAAAAAAAGTGATGCTTAAATAAAAGCTTCACAAGTAGGTGATAGCACAGTGCCTGGATTATAGCAAACACTAAATAAATGGTAGCTATAATTATTATTGATGAGGTTGATGAGAAAATGACAGCTATGAGAATGTGATGATAGCGGTAATGATAAAGTCTGAGAAAATATACATCCATCCCTTTGAAGTGTACATCACCTGTTGAGGCAGGAATCCATCATGGGTGAGTTTTCTTAATCACCTTGAGCTGATGGAAATAGAATGAAGCTTAAAGCCCTCGGTAGGGCCCCATCATTGCTGGGTGAAAGGGAAGGGGAAAAGGGAAAAAAAGAAAGGAGTCAAAGCAACAATTTCTTTACCTTTCTTCCCATATTTGACGGATACCCCAGGCCCAGTACTAGGTGATGCCCACAATGAATTTGCTGTGTGGGTGTGATTCTACAGTTAACAATGAAGAAATTTGAGCATTAGAAAGGGTAAGGAGCCTGCTGAACTCCACAAGCAGAAACCTCTGAGCCAGGGATTAATCCAGGCCTGTGGTGCCATACTACTATAATGGTAATTAGTAATTGTTTGCAAACAATAATTGAAATAAAGTGCATAGTGTCCCAAGGTATGAATCACCCCTGCTTGTTCACAGCATTCTCTCACTTGATCCCATTTATTGAGCATCTTACAGGCATGGCTGGCCTTCAGAAAGTGTGTGGCCAGTGCAAAGCAGGGCTTCAGAGCTGTGATAGCAAGAGGCAGCTGTTCAGGAAGTTATTAAACAGGGACCCAGATTCCTAATTCCTAACAGTTGGCAGTCTGTTGTTTTAAATACCCTTCAGCTCCTTTTCAGTTCTCTGTAGGCAAAAATAGCTTAGTTGCCAAGAAACCTACAAGTGATGGTAAGTTCTTGCTAAACAGAGGCACAAATTTGTCATGAAACAAAATTCTAAAAGATTGCTCTTTATAACTTGAACGTATGTTTGCACAACATAAGATAGGTCCATTACAGCACCTTAAAAATGGGTTTTCATGTTTAAATAACATAAATGAAGGAAATCTAGGAACTAAATACTGTCCCTATCATTCTAATTTCAGAGACATGGCCTCTCATGTCCCCCCAGAGACCATGCAGTTCAATATAGGTTGACAAAATTGTTTTGGAAACAAAGCTGCTATATTTCTAAGTGAGCTAAACCCAAGGCACACAGTTTACAGAAGTACTTGATTGCAGGATCACAGGTTTTTGTGGGTTGAATTGTGTCCCCTCAGCACAGGTATGTTGAAGTTCTAACCCTTAGTACCTCAGAACGTGACCTTACTTGGAAATAGCATCATTGAAGATGTTTGTTCAAGGTTGGGTGAGTCTGGAGTTGAGCGGGCTCCTGATCCAATATAACCAGTGTCCTTATAAGAAGAGGAGAAGGACACAAGGAAAAGATGGCCATGTGACAGTTGAGGTAGTGATTGCCATCTAATAGCCAAAGAATGGCTAGATTTTCCAGCAACCATGAGAAGCTAGAGAGACAAGGAATAACCTCCCCCAGAACCGCTAAAGAACACGGTCCTGCCAACACTTTAATTTGAGATGTGTGGCCTTTAGAATTGAGAGAGAATACATTTCTATTGTTTTAAGCCACTGAGTGTTTGCTACCTTGTTACAGCAGTTCTAAGAAAAGCATAGGTCATTTTGAGAAAAAAGCCTGATTCAGTTAAAAATAGGAGAAAAATATGCCCTAGATTTGAGATTATATAGCATTTTGTTAATCTTATTGATTTGCCTTATGTCTTTGTCTTGCACCCCCAGTGCTTAACAAGTGTTCAGTGAATGAATGAATGAACGAATGGTTGAACACATTCACTTTAAGGTGATCAGTCTGTCTCCATACCCTCCCTGCCACACTCCTCACTCTTCTGCCCTGGAAAACCATTTCAGATCCTTCCTACAGACTTTGCAACTTTTTCAGGACATCAGTTGTCTCCTTGAGGTGAGAGTCTGCTTTCCTACCCTCTGAGTTCTCCTAAATGGTAAACAGTGCTTTGTGTGAAATAAGCATTCAGTTGCTCAGTAAACATCATAGGACGTACCTTTCTGAACTGAACTGGTCACACTTTCACTTGTCCCTTCGTTTTGACTTTCTCAGAAAGGTCTGCCCCGGCTCTGCTTCATAATTGACCTGGTTATGGACTCTTTATCTCATATTTTGAAAATCACTATATTCAGGATGACTGCCCCAGTGACCTCAGCAATTCAGTGAACAATTAAGAGCATTGTGCCATATTTGCTTTGTCATTTTTTTTTCTTTTTGCTGAATTTTTAAAAAAGAAATGTCCAACATCATGGTATTTTATCAGTATATACCTTAGGTAACTCTAAAAAAGCAGGGTATTTTCTTTCTTAATGACAAGATTACTACAGCCAATAAAATCTTATTTTATTGATACCCTCTAACACCATCCTAGTTCATATCGAGCTTTCCCTTCTTGTCTCAAAATGTGTTTCACGGCTATTGTATCCAGACTATGATCCAATCAGGTTCCTTTATTTGCATATGATGGTTCCATCTCTTAGGTAACTTTAAGTTTAGATATTGCGCCTGCTGCTCAACCTTCCTTTTCATGACAAGATGTTAAATCTAGATGATAATGAAAGACCAAAATCAGGATGGCACTAGCAATACCCTAAAACTGTACTATCCAAAATGGTAGCCACCAGCCACATGGGGCTATTGAGTATTTGAAATGTAGCTAGGCCTGTCTGAGGCAAACTGTAAGTGCAAAATAAACCCCTGATTTTAAAGATTCGGTTAAAAGAAATATACACAAATGTATATATATAAAGCATAACTCAATAATTCTTTTATATTGATTGTATATTGAAATAAAAATATATTAGATATATTAATTAAATAGAATACATTCTTAAGCTTCATAAATCTAGATGATGAATTTGGAGAGTCATAAATATTTTTTTATTCATCTGTATTCTCAAAGTCTGTTCGTAGTCAAAAGTTTTAAAAAAGCAATTAAGGTCAAATGAATCAGATTTAAATGTAAAACATAAAATTACAACTTTTAGAAAATAACATAGAAAAATGTCTTCAGGACTAGGGCTTGGTGAGAAGTTCTTAGCTTAGACATGAAAATCATCATCCTTAAAAGAAAAAATTGATAAATTGGATTTCATCAGAAGTTAAAAATATTCCTCTTCGAAGGCCTTATTAAGAGGATAAAAAGACAAGCTACACAGAGGAAGTATTTGCTAGCCTCACGTCTGACAAAGGACTAGTACACACAATCCAAAAAGAGCACACAAAGCTCAACAGTACGAAAACAATTCTGCTAGAAAATGGGAAAAAGACATGACTAGAAAAGGATTATCTCACCAAAAAAGATATTCTGATGGCAAATAAGCACATGACAATTTGTTCAATATCATTTTCCATTAAGGAAGTGCAAATTAAGACCACTGTGGAATATTTCTACACACTTTTAGGAAGAACCAAAATAAAACAGTACCAATACCAAATGCTGGAGCAGATGCAGAGAAACTAGATATCTCATATGTAGCTGGTGAGAATATAAAATCATACAGCCTCTTTGGAAAACTATTTGGCAGTTTTCTAAAATACAGAAACAGAAACTAAACATTTACTTACCATATAACTCAGCAATTGCACTTTTGTGTTTTTTCAGAGAAATAAGAAATTATGTCCACACAAAACCCAGCACATGATTGTTCTTATCAGCTTTATTCAAAATAGCCACAAAATAGAAATAAGCCAATTAAGTGAATGATTAAACACACTGGTGCATCTATACCATGGAGTATTACTCAGCAATAAAAAATAAACTGAGATACATAACAACTTTGAGAGATCTTTAGGGAATTACATTGAGTGGAAAAAAAAATGCTTCTCAAAAGGTCAAATGTTATACGATCCTTTTTATTTAACATTCTCTAAATGACAAAACTGTGGTGCTGTTGGCCAATGTAGTGGATGTCGTGGGAACGGGATGGTAGCAGGGCAGAGTGGGTGTGACTATAGAGAGATTTGGTGGTGATGGAATAGTTTAGTATCTTGATAAGAGTACAGTTGTATGTATCTACACATGATAGTGATGACATAGAACTATAACATACATGTACCAAAGTCAATGTCCTGGTATTCATATTTCACTGTAGTTATGTAAGATGTAACTGTTGGGAAAATTAGGTCAAGGGACTTGTCTGTATGAATTTGGCAACTTCCGGGAAATCTATACTTATTTCAGTATAAAGAGTTAAAATTAATCCAAAAATAATGGTTTGCATTCTAGGGGATTTCTGGACTCCATGCGTCATCATTCTGTTTTCTCACACTCAGAACCCCTGATTTAGCACCTATTTTCCCCTGGACTTAGCTTGTCTCTTCAGTTCTCTTTGCTACAGAATTTAATAAGTGATGGCCTCCATGCATGATTGTGATGGTACAGTGTATCTCAAATCAGAATTACCCAGCGGGCTTTGTTAAAACACCGATTCCAGCCCCCAGCCCTAGAGAGTTTGCTTTAGGCAGTTCTGACAAGCTCTCAGGCAGTGCTGATGGGGACTGTACTTGGTATCACTGGCGTAGTGATTTGAGTATGAGGCTACAGTCAAGACACCTGGAACCTAGTCTCCACCTGTACACTAGTCTCCACCTGTACACTACTCATCAAGACACTTAAGGTCTGAGCCTTGGTCTCTTAACATGTGCGTGAGATTATTCTGACATAGATGAGACAGGGCAAACTACTGAAGTAATCACCGGGGAAGCTCAATATATTATAGTTCATTATTATTATTACTGTTTTTTTTCCTAGTAACCTATTGGAATGTCACCTTTTACAAAGTTTGTCAGTGTGTGTCTCTTAATGGCCCTGCAAGCTCAAGGATTCTGAGCCTTATTTCACCAAAGAGATTTCTTTTCTTTAAAGTTATTTCCTCAGTCTTTCCCAATTAAGAGAGTACATCCCAAATCTATATTTGCGTTATAATCGTCCTTATCTATACTAGGTAAATATTGTCTCGTGTGTGTGTGTGCATGTGTGTGCACACATGTGTGTGCATGCTTGCATATGCCTGCTTCGCAGGGTAGTAGTGGTGATAAGGGAGAGGTCATTTGCTTCAGTACATTAATTAGTTTTCCATCAAATGTAAGTAGCCCGGAAGATAGTGCCTAGATCAGTGATTGTCTAGGATTATTTTACAGAGTCACAGAGGGGCTTGTGGCCCAGAAAAGTGAAGTGAGAACTAAGGTGACAGGGGTGGCCAGGAGCCTGACTCTTAACCTGGGGTCCTTTCTACCATAGCAGGTAATCAACTACGCAACTCACTTAAGATGCACGACCAGCTTATACGTGTAAACAGACACTGCCTGTAATCTCAGCCAACTCAATGCTCATGAGACTTAGTTCGAAAAGTACCCACTAATTCAGCTCTACTTTAGAATATGATCCAGCCTCAAAAACCCACAGGGGAAGGAACCATGAATCTGTGGCACTTTCTAAATGTGTATGGCCACGTATTGCGTCTGACTTTACAGCATATGCTGCTTTAAGAAACAATATCCTACTCAAAAGTCTTGTAATGGACCATAAATCATGAGACCTGAGTTTTCTAGGTCTGGCTCTGCCACTGAAGGCTCTCTGGCCGTGGACAAGACACCTCTTCTCCCTTGTCCTCAATTCTCTCACCTGTAGACTAAGACATTTGACTCGCTGGTCTCAATGGTCCTGTCAGTTCTAGGATTCTGAGTCATATTTCACCAGAGGTTGTTTTAAAAGTTATTTTCTCAATCTTTCCTCCATCTTGCTGATTAACAGCAGCAATGAAGAGCAGGGGGGAAAAGCATGGATTTGGAATCGGATTCAAGTTCAAATTCATGTTCTGCCTGTTGGCAGCAATGCAATCTCATTCAACTGATATAATTTCTATGGACTTCTGTTTCCTTCTCTACCAAATGAATATAATCAAACATCCTCATAATTTTGTTACTATAACGAAATACTATAATATATACAAAGGTTACAGGTGTAAAGCAAGATAGTGTTCCCTGATCTTTCCACATTGCTGCTTCTTACCATTTTTCTCTCTCATACTTCCTTTTGTCTTAGTTTTAGTCCCAGAAATTTCTTTTATGTATGACCCGAACATACATTCTGGTAGTAAGAGAACAAGGCACTATTCAGTCATTAAACAAATATTTAGTTAGTACCTAACATATGGTTGGCAAATTCTCGGATCCGTGGGCAGTAGTCTTAAAAAAATACATTCCTGGGGAAAGCCGGGACGGCTCAGCGGGTTGAGCGCTCGCTTTGAGGCCATGAGGACCGGGGATCGAATCCCGGCTCCGGCCCAGGCAGGACCCACGTGCTGAACTGGGGAGTTCCCACAGTTCGGTTCTCTAACTGTCTCTGTCTCTGTCTCTCTCTATCTGTCAAAAAGTAAAATAGAAATAACTATGCACTGAAGACA
>PVKE010009428.1:0-44913 GCA_004027555.1 Craseonycteris thonglongyai
ATAAAAATATCTCACTTAATATACTTTTTTAATTTTTAAAAAAATATTTATTTATTTATTTTTATTGTTTTTTGACAGAGAGAGAGAGAGAGAGACAGAGAGAGAGACAGAGACAGAGAGAGAACTGAACTGGGGGAGCTCCCAGTTCAGCATATGGTTCCGCACGGGCCGGGGCCGGGATTCGATCCCTGGTCCCCGGTGCTGCAAAGTGAGCGCTTAACCCACTGAGCCATCCGGCTTCCCCTCACTTAATATTTTAAGCGCACTTATATTTTAAAATTATTCATTCTTTAGCTGATATTCAAATTTAACTGAGCATACTGCATTTTATCTGGCAATCAATCCCCAAGGGGACATTTGACAGTGTCTATTATACAAACATTTTTGGGTATCAGAACTAGGGATGATGCTTCTGGCATAGGTAAAGGCCAAGAATGCTGCTAAAACACCCTACAATGCATAGGACAGCCCACCACAACAAAGAATTATCCAAGCCAAAATGGCAATGTTGAAGTTGAGAAATCCTAATCTGGAATTACCTTTGAGAACAGCCAATATGCCTTCTTCTTTTAATCAGAGAGGAACAGAAAAGGCTTGCAGGAGTTAAAATAGCATGCTCTAAACCCCACAACTAATTAATTTAGAAGTTAGTCAACTTGCAGGCAAACCCAAAAAATGGTTCCCTTTCTGTGTGGCCTAGAAATGTTACTTACTAAAACACATACACTTAAGCTATTCACAAGTGTATTCCTTCAGACTTCTCCAATAGAGAACATCAATCAAGCCCCTGGGTGGCCACTAGCTGGGAGAAAGAGGAGGTATAGGGTTTGGTAAGAAATTTTTGTTCAAATATTTTTTCAAATCTTTTCCCCCAACTTTAATTTTATTTATAGGAAAGGAAGGGAAGAGTGAAAAGGCTGGGTTGGAATGAGTTCTGATTATGTCTACTCTCCCCTGCTTCCACATTTTCTTTGCCTTACATTTTTTAGGTCTTTGGGAGAGTTTAACTTTCTTTATTTAAGGATCTCCCTACTCCTGGAAATGCAAAAATTGCTTTAATAGAAACCAATCCAAAGATGTTTTTAAGTATTACAAAAGAAAATGAAAGCATTGAGGAAACCTACTAGAGATTATTTGGGGGATGGCCAAATGTCAGAGGCCTGTGAAATAACACGAAGTGGTGTACTGAAAATGTATTCATACGTCAATCCTTGCCACATACGGTTTGCTTGGAGGCCCCAAAGCAAGCAACATGGCTCATCTAAGTAAAGAGCTAGCCAAGATAATCTAATGACCTAAGAATCTAATGACACTATACACTGTCTCTGATCCTGCTTGGTTTTATTTCAACAGACCAATTTTTATTGCTTCTCTTCTGTGAGTGCCTGCAATGATTCCCCGCCACTGCTTACTGAAAATTTTCTCCAAATTATGAGTTGAGGTTTTTTAAATACAGTTATTAAATATTCATTCAGCATGTTATTAATTATTAGTCTGAATTTTTGTCAGGGCTGAACTAAAGAGGAATAATTGCTTTAACTATATCATCAAACTAAGAAAATACTCATTCTACTAAAGAATTTTTACACAAAACATAAAAATAAATTTATGAAGGGCATATCCTAATGAAGATTTTGGGAAAGAGTTTCTCATTTCCTTCTCAGTCCTCTCAGTCCTATCATATAATTATTGCACAACTTTCGAAAGAAATACAACTTTGCCTTCCAGGCCTGGTACTACTAAGCTCTGGACCAATTGCTTTTTATAAGCCTCTTGGAACCTCATCGAACTCATGTATCTCCTGAGGCTCTTTCAGCAGCTGAGCCTTGTAGGCAGTCAGCAGGTGTCAAAGGCTTTAGAGTGCTCTGTCCCTTTTACTGAACTACCCTAGGCCTGGCACTGGTGGCAGCCAAGCTCAGTTCACAGTGTGGCCTCTCCCATGTACCTCCAGGTTCAGCATAGGCAGCAACCAACTTTGTATCACTTTATAGCTTCTACCACGTGGCCCCAAGCCAGGCACAGGCAGCAGCTGACCTTGGCCTGCACCAAAATCCCTCCGAAGAGGCTTGAAAACTAACACATGTAGTGGCCAGCTTCAGACCACAACACAGCACCACCAGATTAACCCCACAAGCTACATACACACTCCAACAGTGATCTCAGCTGGCACCAGAGCCCACTCCAGGGGACCAGACCCCACACAGCAGCTCGTATGCTGTGGTCATGGCCAATCCTCACAGCCAATCAGCCTGATAGTCAATGCCACCCACTGACATACCAGCAACAATCAAGGCTCAACTACAAAAGGAGGACATACACAACCGACACAAGGGACACTCCTGGACCATATAGCTCAGGTGACCAGGGAGACTGCACCAACTAGGCCCCATAGAGTACCTACTACATAAAGCCACCCTGTCAAGACTGGGAGCTGTCGCAGATCTACCTAATGTAGTATATAGAAACAAACACAGAGAGGCAGCCAGAATGAGAAGACAAAGAAATTTGTCCCAAGTGAAAGAGGAGGAAAAAAACTACCCCCCATTCTCCCAAAATAGAACTAAACAAAATAGAAGCAAGCAAAATAACAGATGCAGAACTCAAAACAAAGATTATAAGAATGTTCAAGGAACTTCAAAAAAGAGATAGTAAACAATAAAAAGAACAAAGAAACAAAAACAAAACAAAACAAAAAAAAGAACCAGTTAAAATAAAGAAAATAATAACTGAAATGAAGAATATACTGGAAGGAATCAATAGCAGATTAGGTGAAGCAGAGGACTGAATTGGAAGACAAGGTGTAAGAAAACAATCAGAATAGCAAAAAGAAAAAAGAATCAAAACTAAACGAGGATAGTTTAAAAGTTCTCTGGGACAATATCAAATGTAACCACATTCACATCATAGGGGTACCAGAAGAGAGAAAGCAAGGAATTGGGAACCTATTTGAAGAAATAATGACCAAAAAACTTCCCTAACCTGATGAAGAAAAGAGACAAATTGTACAAGGGGCACAGAGTCCCAAATAAGATAAACCCACAGAGGCCCACATAAAGACACATCATAGTTTAAAGGGCAAAGTTTAAAGACAAAGAGAGAATCTTAAAAGCAACAAGAGAAAGGCACTTGGTTATCTATAAGGGAGCTCCAATAAGACTGTCAGCTAATTGCTTATCCTTATCACCTAGAACTTCCACTTCTGAGTGTTTATCTGAAGAAATCCAAAACACTAATTCAAAAAGATATATGCATCCCTATAGTTATTGCAGCATTATTTATAATAGCCAAGACATGCAAACAATCTAAGTGCCTACCAGTAGACAGTTAGATAAAGTGGTGGTATGGACATACAACAAAATATTACTTAGCTATAAAAAAGAATAAAATCTTACCATCTGTGATAAAATAGACAGACCTAGAGGTATGCTAAAGTGAAATAAGTCAGAGTGAAATGAACTAACACCATATGATTTTACTTAATATGTGGACTCTAAAGAACAAAATTAATTAACAAACAAAACAGAAAAAGACTCATAGATACAGAAAAGACAATGATGGTTGCCAGACAGGAAGAGGCCTGGGGGTCCAGGTGAGAAAGGTGAAGGGATTAAGAAGTACAAATTGGTGGTTATGAAATAGTCATGGGGATAATATAAAGTATAGCTGAGAGAATATAGTCAATAATATTGTAATAACTGTGTGTTGCCAGGTCTATGCGGAACTTGTCAGGAAGAACATTTTGTGGATTGTGTAGGTGCCTGACCACTGTGCTATACCCCTGAACTTAATATAAAATAATGCTGAATGTCAACTGCTGTTGAGAAATTGAAAAAAGTTTTTAAATTTTTTCTAAATTAAAAAAAAAAGTTTCTTGAAACATTCATTCTGTCAGTTATTTATATTAATGTCCACATTCCCATATGTACACATAACTTTCTGCTGTTTTTGTTTTGATCCACTGGTTTAACAGGGATGTGTTTCAATTGCAGCCTTCCAATTGTCAAATCGTTTCTGTCTCTTAATATTTAGGTCTTGCACACACTTTGCATTCCCAAGAGAATTAGAGGATATTTTTCAGAATCCTCAAGGCACTTACGTGTTTCCTGGAAGCCAACTTTCCCCCAAATTTACATTAATCACTTCAAGTAAGTCAAGTAATTACAATTCCAATCAAATGTCATTTTGAGAAAGGAAATGCTACTGACTCCTGGCTCAGATTTTCATCTTATTTGGGAAAGCACTTGGACCCCAAAATAGCCAGTAGAGATGGCAGTGATCCTATTACAAGGATCGCCAGAATTCCTTCAGCCATTGGCTCTTGATTTAAAACACAATAGAAAATCTTCTGGACCCAATAAGTTAGAGCATGTCTAAGGAGTCTCTGGTTGAGACCATAAGTATCTGTTGCAGTCTCCACAGTACAATCTTCTTCAGGAAGTCTAAGGTATCATCAAGCTTACTAGAACTATCAAGATGTCTTTGCTAAGTCTCAGTAAATATATAAGGTCTGACAATTAAGTTTCTGAATTCATCCTAGAAAGTGCTACATACCTACCTGATTGCTGAATATCACTACAGTCACCTTTGACATACTCCCCCTGGGAAGTTATGCACCAATGCCAGGGCCTAGTTCAACCTTCAAAGCAATTTTGTAACTTTTTCTGGACTGGCCATCAGAGCTGTTGTTATATTACCCTTGATGTCCTGAATGTCATCTAAATGTCTTCTTTTCAATATTTCCTTTATCTTCGGGTAAAGAAAAAATTTATTGGGGTCCAGACTGGGCAAGTAGAAAGGGTATTTCAATAGAGTTATTTGTTTCCTGGCTAAAAACTCCCTCACAGACAGTGCCCTGTGAGCTGGTATATCATGATGTAAGAGCCATGAGTTGTAGGTGAAAACTTCAGGTTGTTTTTCATCTTGGTTTTTTCACACAGCCTTTTTAGCACTTCTAAATACTCAACTTGGTTGACTGTTCGTAAAATTAGTACAAATTCATAATGAATAATCCCTCTGATACCAAAAAAGGCTAGTACCATGTTTCAATTCTTTATCTGGACTGATGGAGTTTTTTGGTCATGGAGAACTGGCTGACTTCCACTGTGCACTTTGACACATTCAGGGTCATATATGTACACCCATGTTTCATCACCAGTGACAACACAGCCCAAAACATCATCTTGACTCTTTGAAAGGTCTTTGCAAACTTCAACTCTCCTTGGCCTTTTTTTATCACTGAGCTCCTTTGGCACCATTTTTGCTCACAGCTTTCTCATGCCAAGACTTTCAGTGATGTTTCTCTATCTATGTCTACTTGGTCTGCTATGCTTCTCACAGTAAGCAGACAATTTGATTAATTTTTACAACATTTTCATCAGTTCTGTTCGTTACTGGCCACCCAGACCTCTCTTCATTAATGAGGCTTTCGCTCCCATCAGAAAAACATTTAATGCATTTGTACACTGCTATTTTCCTCATGGCAATATTCCTATCAACTTGGACTAACATGTCCATGATTTCATTTCCACTCTTGCCAAGTTTAACAAGAAATTTAATGTTTGTTCATTGCTCCTAATTCAAGCTCAGACATTCTCATGACTGCACACAAAAAAACACACAACAATAATGAACACCACTAAGCAAGATACCACCATACATCTACATGAACACAGCTATGAGACTGATATACCAAGGTTATGAAACCTTACTGAGTTGTTTGTATAGTGCTGCCAACATAAACACATGGTGGCAAGTTTGTGAACTTAATTATCACACCTTGTATGACAATTTAAAAAATATTAAGACACTCTCAGGAATTTGGCAGCCTTTAGAGAAAGTCACTCTTCTGCCATTTTAAAGCTTTCAGCAATTATACATCTCTTTAAAATTAATATTCTTTTGTGTACATTTACATATTAAAAAATATATATTACTTGGAAAAAAAAAATCTAGTGTGTTCTAAAACCTAAAGCAAACAGCTGAATTTTGTCTAGGAGTAATATTAGATATTAAATCATTTCTGTAGTTGAAAATTTGGTATCAATGAATTATGTAACAATGTATATATCTTAGAATTTCAGTTACCTTAAAAAGAAATAATTATCAGAATTATCAATAATAATTTTTATTTTTCACTATGGCTTCATCTAATACCCAGGTGAAAAGTTCCCCTTTTGGAAATAGGGAGTCATCTCCTATTTCTGAGATTCCATCGTGGTCCCACAAAATAATTATGTGCTTTTTTATACATCACCTCAGAAGATAACCAAGGCAATATGACAAAAGACTGAGTTTTTCTGGGTGTTACAAAAAAATTCTGTTGAATTAGAATGTTTGATAGCTTTTCATTTTCAGATTTGGTTGACATAATTTGTTTATAACAGAGATAAGACATGCTGATAAAAATAAAACTGGCCCAAACAAACTGCTTTATGAAGAAATAGTTAGAACTTTCCAATTTTTCTGTGGCCAAGATGTTCAGTACATAAGTCACATAGAGTTTACTATAATAACCCCTCACAAAGGTCCCTTTCTATCTGATCTTACACTTTGTTACGGTCATCTCATCAAATTAATTCCAAAAAATCCAGTCTCTCCTACTCCTTAAAACAGGGCTATAGAGAACCTCAGCCCACTAAAAATTATAATGATTATAGCTAACACATACAGCCCCACTCTGTGCTAGGCACTGTTCTAATCTAAATCATCTTGCATAATCATCAGAACTACCTTATGAAGTGATACCACTATCATTCCCATTACACAGGCGAGGAATCTTAGGCATAGAGAACTTCAGTAACTTGTGTAACATTGCTGTGCTAGAATCTGAGCCCAGGCAGTTGGGTGCCAGAATCCATTTTTTTACTGCCTCCTCTAACACCATAGAAGAGTATTTATTGATTTGGACATAGAATTTTTATTTGCTTAAAATTGTATTTGCACATATTTTTTAAATGAGATCATATATGGCTTCTTTTACTCAACATAATATTATGGATATTTTTCCAAGCCTTCTTAGAGGAGAGAGAAAAACTAAATTGGTTGTTTTCAAAGCACATAGAACCAGTTAAGTTTGCCCCGATTGTGATGTAATTTCCCTCAGGAAACTTGCAGTTTGAGACATACAGTTTAGTAGGAGAATCATCCCTGGACATTTCTAATATTTGATCATAGATCCAAGAAACATAGGCAATTATTTAATTTCTTGGGACCCCTTTTATTCTCTGATTTTCAAAATAAGGCAATCACCAGATTCTCTGCACTCACTACAGTGCCTGAACACCCACACTAGAAAATAAACACCTAAAAATTCTTACTGAGTGCCACCTTACCGAGTGACACATATATATGCTTAGTGGAAGACAGGGCAAGGTGTGTGAGCAGGTGGGGCAACAGAAGGCATGTACAAGAACTTGCAAGTGGGAATCCAGGCTTGTGCAAAGGGCATCAATCACGGCATAGGTGAGGTAGGCTGTTGGCAGTGCCCTTCCACAGCAGAGCATCTTACCTCTGGCCTACACCCTTCAGTCTCCTTGTTCATGTCCCATATTTGGTATAACACTTCTGATCACTTCTCTTTCTCCCCCTAACAACTATGAAGCCCAGATGGACCTGCCATTTCTGAGTATCTCATATCTTTAGTGCCTGACTCCTAATATGTTACAATAGAGGTGATATTGTAAGTGTTTGACAACCAATCCATACGATATCAACTGCAATGCTGATATGAGGTTTTTGAGGCCCTGTGCAGTGCTAAATTTGAGCCCTTTAGTTTCTGGATTGTGAAAAGGCCCATGAAATCACAAAAGAGTTGTCACACAGCTGCAATGGCAGGGTCACCAGCCAACTGAAATCACACCAGCTCAATCAGAGCAGATAACAGCTGTAACCAATTAGTTTGCCCATCCTGGCATGTACCAACTTAATATAAATCTTGAGGATAACAAAAATAATTGAAAATAAGAATAAATGTTAATTTCCCCCCTCCAAGAATAAATTGTTATTGATTCAATCAAAAAAATCTCTTTCCTCCTTCACCTTAAACTCTAAAAAAATTCTCTCTAAAACTCAAGCCTACTACCCAGGTTCTATGGGGTGCAGAAGTGGGTCAGTTCCATGCAATCTGCCACCTTCACTTTACTCATTCAACCTCCCTAGGCACCTTTCTAGCATCTTCTTTTCTCCACCATCTCCATCATGTCTACAATGGCCCAAAAGCCATTTAAGTAGAAGTGGAAGGATTCTGCAGGAAACATGGTGGGGGTTAAAGAAGCTTATGACACATTTGTTTATTTTTCATTGTCACATAATTTTATCTCTACATGAGATCTTCACAGTGGAAGCAGAATTAAAAAATGAACACAATGTACGTGAGAAACGTCAAGTCAAAACACACTTGGTCCTTGGTAGAGCGTACACAAACGAGACTGATGAGAAAAAGACATACCTGTGAGCAAAGGGCCTTATAGCTACAGTGTCTGCGTTTAAGACCCTGTTCTGGGGCATGCACCTGTCTAGAAATACTGCTTTCAGTGCATAGCCAAGCTCACTATTGTGCCCCCTACATGTCCATTCCTTCTTCCCCTAAATTATAATCTCATGAAAAGAGGAATTTAATTTATTCAACAAAACCACTTCTTGGCACTTAGCATCCAATGTGCAGAACAAGCAACTAATCATTAAATTATCTTGTTTAGGGGAAGCCGAGATGGCTCAGTGGGTTAGGCGCTCACTTTGCAGCCCTGGGGACCGAGGATCGAATCCTGGCCCCGGCCCATGCGGACCCATATGCTGAGCTGGAGAGTGCCTCCAGTTCAGTTCTCACCAGGGCAAGACCCCGGCCCAGTTCCTGCCCTGGGCAGCCCTGCCCACCTGTGGAATGAAACTATGTGGAAAAACCAATGATGTGCGACTGTGGAGACTGTTCAGGGCCCTCACCCTTCTCTCTGTCTCTAACTCTGTATCTCTCTTTCTCTCTCTGTCAAAAACAATGAGTAAATCTTAAAAAAAAAATTTTTTTTTAATTATCTTGTTTCATTATAACCAAATTTTTTTAGGGGGAGCATAGAGGTGAGCCTTAAGAGAAAGAAAAATAACTAGCTAATTATGCTTAAGTAAAATCACAGCTTAATATCTTTTTCTTTTTTTTAATTGCTTGAA
Organism: Craseonycteris thonglongyai; assembly: GCA_004027555.1. Lineage (NCBI taxonomy): Eukaryota > Metazoa > Chordata > Mammalia > Chiroptera > Craseonycteridae > Craseonycteris > Craseonycteris thonglongyai. Next base: position 9,160 of record PVKE010009428.1, read on the forward strand.
AGAAGGTGAGAGAAAGAGAGGAGGGAGGGCCCAGAGAAGTCTCCATAGTTGTAGATCATTAGTTGTAACGTGGTTTCACTCCACACAGGTTGACTTGGGGCTGCACAGGGTGGGAACTGATCCCAGGGGACCTTCCACATGGGGGGCAAGAACCTTCACTACCAAGCCATTCCCGAGGTTACTGGTTGCGCCACAATTCAACATATGGGGTTTGCATGGACCAGGGCCAGGAATTGAACCCTGAACCTCGAGATTTTGAGGCAAGTGCTCAACTGTGGGCTACCCCAGCATCCCCACTAAATATTTCTTTTTAAACATAAATACCCAGTTTCAAATTACTCATTAAGAAAGCAAATCAGCTACACATTGAATGAGAGTTCTCTATGTTAGCTGAAATATTTTTGAAACTTCCAAAACTTAAATAGTGTTTTAAATATCATAAAACAAGTGCCCTTGTACATAACATGGGACATTTTAATATATTTGACCTAGAAAATAACCAAACTGTCTTTCAAAAAGAGAAATATTATTAAAAGTATTATGAAAGCAGTATAGTTAAACCTACAATAAGCTATCTAATGTTTATCTTAGTTTATGCATATTAATTCTTTAGATTTATTTACTTATTTTTTTGGAAAGATCATTAGTTGTGATCATTTTATTGTGTTTGACAGAGATAGAGATAGAGAGAGACAGAGACAGAGAGAGACAGAGAGAAGGGGGAGTGCCCAGAGCAGTCTTTGTAGTTGTACTTCATCAGCTTTCAACATGGTTTAGTTCTGAACAGGTAGGCAGGGGCCATGCAGGATGGGAAACACACCCCCTTGAGCCAGGGGCCAAGCCGGGGGGGGGGGTGAGAACTGAACTGGGGGCCTCCCACATGGGACACACACCCCAGTTCATCATATGGGTTCACACAGGCCGGGGCCAGGATTCAATCCACTGTTCCCAGGGCTGCAAAGTGAGTGCTTAACCCACTGAAGCATCCCAGTTTCCTCTACTTCCTTTAGATTTCAGGACCCTAACTCATAGTTGGTGAATTTTATCCCTATCCAGAGAAGTTTCTAAATGGTCACATTTCTAAAGGGAGGTGCTAACTGAGTTGTTCACACTAGGATTGGTGAGCATTTATGTAACAGTGGTTATTAGCCAGGTAGAGAACAGAGGGGATAGCTGAAAAAAATTGCTATGCTTCTGTGGCTTCCCTTTTAAATCTATGTTTTGTGAATTAAAATCATGAAAAACTATCATGATGTTTAAATATTTAAAAGGGAATACTGTGCTTCACAGAGGTCATTCTGGCACAGATGTTAGACTGTTCAATGTCTGCCCTTAAGAATCTAAGACATCAGGCCCTTGATGTCATACTTTTAAGATTATAAAAGCTCCACAATTTTGATTTACTTGTTTTTGTACGACTCAGGCCTGATGCTCAAATACTCAAGTTTAATTATTTCATTCTTCTATGTTAACAGTAAAATTTTCTTTTTGTTGACTTAGAAAGAAATTATTTATGTCACAGAGATAAATAAAATATATTTAAAGTGCAGTAATTTGGGTTTAACTGCTAAAAATACTATAAGGCATTGATATTAACAAAAAATACTAAAGTGCTTTCTGTGAAGTGTACACTAAATATTCATGCCTGCAGGGAATTGGTTATTTTTTTAAGCCAAAATTAGTATCTGAATTTTTTGTGAATGTTTTCCAAGTAAAATTTATGGACAGGTCTTCTTCTAACTCATGCTAAGAACAAAATGATGACATTTTTATGCCACCTCAAAGCCAGCCAGTTCACACCTTTCTGATGTACAAAAACTTGCCGTCCATTAACAGAGACTATATTTGCTTACCTATCAATAACACTGTTTCCCTCCCAGAGCGTCCTCCCATATCTGGACTTGCATATCCAACAGCCTACTCAGCTTCTTTAACAGACATCCTAAAAAGTTCAACTGTCCAAAACTTCATTCCTGGTCTTTCTCTCAAACTGTTTCTCCTTGACTCCATTCTTCTAGTTGCTCGACTGAAAACTTTGAAATCATCCCTGACTACTCCCTTTCTCCAATGTCCACATCAAATCTATCCAGAAATCTTACAGTTGTACTTACAAACTATATCAGCATCTGACCATTTTTCGCTACTACCATCGCTACCACCATCGACTTAGCCACTTCATCTTCCATCTGGATATTGCAAGAGCGTCCAACTGGTCGTCTTGCTTCTGTCTTTATCCCACTACAATGTCTTCTTAACACAAAAGTTAGACTGAGCCTTTTAAAACTTCAGTCAGATTGTGAACTTTCTCTGCTCCATACTCTCTCAGAGTAAAAGTCAAAATGACCTACAAGACCTTACTTGATATGTCCATCTGCTACCTCTCAGACCTCTTCTCCAACTACCTTTCTTGCTCACTCTGTTCCAGCCACACGTCTTTCTATTCTTTGAACACGGCACTCGTGCCCCAGACTTAGGATAGTGCCCTGGCTCTTTTTGCTGCCTAAAATGCTGTTTGCCCAGGTATTCATATTACTTTCTCCCCACCTCTTTCAAGTACTTACATGTCACCTAAGTGAAGCATAACCTGACCAGCCTAATTAAATTTGTAATCCTCATTTCTATATCTATACCCAGTGCTCCTGATTCCTCTTACTCCACTCTGTATTTTATTTTTCATAACATTTATCATCCAAAAACTTGAGATATGATTTACTTATTTATTATGCTTATTATTTATACTGTCCCCTCACCTCTGGTATGTAAGTCTCACAAGGGAAGTGATCTATGTCTGTTTAGTTTCCTCATTTATACCAAGCACATGAAGGGTACTATGCTGGACAGCATTGCTTTAGTTCCTCCCTTTGCCTCTACCTAGGACTTCCCCTAAGATAGCCAATGCAGGTTATGAACTACACCACTTTTTTTCTCATACAAGTTAATTAACAGCCAGTTATCATTTCTTATTAACTGTTTTTCTGTGGTTCACAAATGTGTTTTCTGCCACAAGTATTGTTATTTTGTCAGCCAAAGTAAAGTTTTTATATCATTCCAATGATCTATAAACTATAAAACCTTCAAAACCTATTCTCTAAATCTAATAGCACATTTTACTTTCTTTACTACTTGCATAAAATTTTTTTACTTTTTAAAAATATTTAGATTGTTTTTTAGAGAAGTGAGAGAGAAAGAAGGGGGAAAAGCTCAGAGCAGTCTCCATAGTTGTACATCATTAGTTGTGACATTGTTTCATTCCACACAGGTGGATGTGGGGTTCTATGGGGCAGGAACTAAACCCAGAGCCTCCCACATGGGAGGTGAGCACCTTCACGACTGAGCCATCTGGACGGTTACCAGTTGTGCTACATTTCAGTATATGGGATTTGCATGGGCTAGGGCTGGGAATCAAACCCAGACCTCACAATTGTGAGATAAGCACTCAACCACTGAGCTATCCTGGCATCCCCCTATATCTTTTAATTTTTTAATTTTATTTTGCAGTTATATTGAGGTATATCCAATAAACTGTTCATATTTTAAATGAATAATTTGATGAGTGTTGACCTAAGTAAATACCCAGGGAATCATCACCATACATAATGTAATTTAAAGCTCATATGACCAGAGCCACTGCTGATCTATAGAATGTCATTACATAAGTTAGAGAAAAGGGCATCTCCTGCCCAGCAGAAGTTTTCCTTTGCCAGATACACAGTGTAGTGAAAAACAATGAGCTCAATTTCAGCTCTCACCTGTCTCCTTGCCAGAGCTTTTATGCAATGAACAATATACACAATCATAAATATCTATGAAGGTTCTGAAGCATACACTCTTGTTTGCATTGCAAGATGCTTGAGTGGGAATTGATTCTAGCTTCCTCTTCCTACTGCAAAACCTTAATATTTTAGAAAGAATTTTTTTTAAATACATATAACGAAAATAATATCAACCTTTGGAAGAACATAAACTTTGAGAACACACTGCAGGACAGAAAGCAGGTGAGATTAGACTGGAGATTTAAAACCACAGCTCAAAAGAAGTATAGAAGAGTGCTGCAAATGTTAGGAATGGATACCAAGGAAAAGAAGGATTCTGGGGATAACAGACATTGTGATTGTTAGAGGAACAGCCAAGAAGGTTGAACTCTGCCCATTCTTTCTACCAATGTAGGCCACATTTTTAGTTAAAGACCAGCAACAGGACTTTAGCTGGCAACAGTGGGTATGGGGGCTTAGGTCAAAGAAATAAAGTGGCATCCTAGATGCCCTTAGTGGATGGTTTTACCTGAGAAGAGTAAAACATCCCCTCTCCTACCAGAACCTAGCCTCTGAAGCACCTTGCCCAGTGGCAGCCCTATCTCTTTTACATGCTCTTGAAAACAGACTGGAACACAAGTTCCAGCAGCAAATCCTGCCTCTGTCTCTAAGCAGCTATAGGAACACATAGACCAAACAGCCTAACAAGGAGTGTCAGCTACAAGAAAAAATACTCAAGAACCACTAAGCATGGAGGGATGTCCTTACCATTAAAAAGAGATAAAAGGTGTTTGCTTAAAAATATGAACTGATACCTAAGAGTCAAAATTAATAAAGAAGCCAGAATAAATAAAATTCATATTCATAAAGATATTTGAGACAATATTAAAGCCAAAGAAAATGAGCAGTTAGAAAGTATAACTTTTAAAATGTTGATCATTGAAATAGAATATTCAGTAAGTAGGTCAAATAATAGAATGGACATAGTCAAAGGACAAATTGCTGAACTGGAATATTAAGCCAAAAAATTCTTTCAGAATGCAATAAAAAGTGATAAAGGGATATAAAGTATAAAATAAAAGTTAGAAAAAATGTGAAATAGACCTGAACATTTGATCACTGATATTATTGCTGTCATTTTTTTTTTCAAAGATTTATTCTATTGCTTGACAGAGAGACAGAGAGATGGGGGAGAGCCCAGAGCAGTCTCCACAGCCATACATTATCAGTTTCAACATAGTTTCATTCCACACAAGTGGATGTGAAGCAGCACAGAGTGGGAACCAGTTTGGGGCCTTCCACATGGGAAGCATACCCATGTGAACTGGGAGTGGGAACCCAAGGGGGGAGCCTCCCACATGGAAAGCATGCCCAGTTCATCATATGGGTCCATTCAGGCCGAGGAATGACTTGATCACTGAACGCAGCAGCTGAAAGGCAAGGACTTAACCCACTGAGCCATCCCAGCATCCCCTGCAGTTATTAAAAGAGTTATTAGGGGTTATAAAGGAAGGTAATATATACATTTATCACAATTTAAAAACTAACAGAGAGCTGAGTGAGAAATGTTTTTTAAATTGATACCTAGACATTATATATACATTTTAGAAGATCAAGAATAAAGGAAATAAATCCTAAAATCGTTAAGAAAAAAAACAAAGTCTACAGAGAATCACCTTGACAACACATGAATTAAACAAAGGGGCAAGGAAAAAAATATTAAAAGTGTAATTTTATACCCAACTGAACTATCATTCCAGTATGAAGATGAAACATGAAGGAACCAGTAGGTTTGCCATCTACAACAACTCTTTGGAATAATTATGCCATTCAAAATAAAAATAAATATAGTAATAAGAAAGCTCTGAGAAGCAATGCTAAACAAAAAAATCAGTTACATTACATTAAAAACCCTAGTAAAGTATTGATTTTTTTAAAGCAACAGTGATAATTTTTAAAATAACAATGTAGTACTAAAAGTACAAATACATGGGAGGGAATGGTAATGAAAGAGAACACTAAGTAAAATTGAAGCATACAAAGATTTTGTTTGGTTCAATGAATATAGTGACGTACTGACTAACTCTAAATATTATTAGAAAGTATATGTTGTTTTAGGTGTTAAGAATTGAATAATAGGGGATGCAGGGATGGCTCAGTGGGTTGAATTCTCGTCTTGCAGCAGAGGGGTCGGAGGATCAAACCAGCTCCAGCTCGTGCAGACCCATATGCCGAAATGGGCTCTGTCCCCAATTCAGTTCTCACTGGAGCCAGTTTCCTATGTGGGATGCCCTGGTTCAGCTCCTGCCCCAGGCCTGCTTCCCATGTGGGAGGACCCTGACCAGTTCCTGCCATGTGCAGCCCCAAGCTGCCAGCCTGGTCCCCTACCTGTGAAAGGAAACTATGTAGAAAACTAATGATGTACAACTATAGAGACTGCTCTGGGCACTCCCCCTTCTCTGTGTCTCTCTTTCTGTCTCTCTCTCTGTCAAAATAATAAAAACAAATCTTTAAAAAATTGAATAGTAATTACTAGAAAACACAAATATAAGTTATAATTTCTATGCCATTGGAGAAGAAAGTAGAAGAAAATTAAATCAATACAACAAAGGCAGAAAAATCTTGAAACAGTATTCAAATATATAATCCCCAAAATTAACAGTACCACAAATTTTATAGGCAACTCATACCCACCATTTTAAAAAATAAAAATTCATATTTTAAACAAACAAAATGAAAAAATATGAAATGCTACCAAGCTATTTAAACATGTGTCATTAGCTTCCTAAAAATTCAAAACAACACTGCATAAGGAAAAACAAAACTATAAGGCGATCTCGCAAACGTGGATGTGAAAATGCTAAATAAAATATTAGAAATGTAAATTCAGCAATCTATTAAAAATAATGCAGTATAATCAGGCAAGATTTGTTCCTGGAATGCAAAGATAGATCTTTTTCAAATAGCAAAAAGCCAATGTAATTCACTAACTTAGCAATATTATTTTTAAAAGATTTTTAATGATGTACCAAAGACTCAATTGTGGAGATATATATATATATATATATATATATATATATATATATATATATAGAGAGAGAGAGAGAGAGAGAGAGAGAGATATTAGATATTGATATTGATATATAGAGCTTTCCAGAAAAAATCCAGCCATTGTCAATATTAGGAGAATGGTTACATAGCTGGATATTCATATGTGTATACGAATAAAGAAAGAATTATACCACATTTATAGATGAAAACCTAAATATTTTTATTTTAGTTTTGTTTTGTTTTTTAAGATTTATTTTATTATTTGAGAGAAGTTGAGAGGGAGAGAGAGAGAAAAGGGGGAGGGCCCAAAGCAGTCTCCACAGCTGCTCATCATTAGTTGTGATAGTTTCATTCCACACAAGTGGGTGTGGGACCACACAAGGCAGGAATCAAACTGGGGCCCCCTGCATGGGAGGTGAGAATCTTCACTGCTGTGCCACCACAGAGATCCACCAGCTGCGCTGTAGTCCAGCACATGGGTCTGCATGGCTGGGGCCAGGATTCGATCTCCAGACCTCAGGGTGTGAAGCAAGTGCCCAACCTGTTGAGCTATCGCGGCATCCCATAAATATTTTTTAAACAATTATTTTTTCAAGTTAATATATAATTTCAATGTAATCTTATTAAAAATACAAATAAATTTTATGATATTCTGAATTTAGGTAGACATTTACATAAACAATATTAATTAAAGTTAAGGAACTTGTCCTAATAGATAATAAACGTATTATAAACCTATAGTTATTAGGACTATGAGATATTAAATCATAAATACAGAAATAGTTTAAAGAAATAGAATAGAGTCCAGAAACAGACTCATATACAAATGGGAGTTTTAAAGATTTATTTTTATTGTTTTTGACAGAGAGAGAGAGAGAGAGAGACAGAGACAGAGACAGAGACAGAGAGAAAGAGGAGGGCCCAGAACAGTCTCCATAGTTGCACATCATTGGTTTTTCCACATAGTTTCATTCTCCAGGTGGACATAGGGCTGCACAGGGCAGGAACTGGGCCGGGTTCTCACCCAGCCCAGAACTGAACTGGGGGCACTCCCCAGTTCAGCATGTGGGTCTGCACAGGCCAGGATTTGATCCTTGGTCCCTGGGGCTGCAAAGTGAGTGCTTAACCCATTGAGCCATCCCAGCTTCCCCCAAATGGGAGTTTTATAGAGTATAGACATTAAGACGCTAAAGCTAGACTCCTGAGTTTCATTTCTTATTCCACCACTAACTGATTATGTCATTGGCAAGTTACTTGATATTTCTGCCCCTCAGTTTCCTTGTCTGTTAAATATAAAATAATCATAGAATCAACCTAATATTTTTGTTAAAAGGATAAATATGCATATATGTATGTATATACATATATGTCACACACATACAAGAGCTGTCTGGAAAGTATTCAGCCATGTAACAATTCTTGTTATATTGACAATTTTTCCAGATACTCCTTGTATATGAAAATTATAAAAGTAGAATTTCAAATCATTGAGCTACAAGTGGAATAGTATTTAAATCAACGAGAACAAGCTAATCATTTGAAACAAATCGTTGGATCTCTGAGTGACACCACTCAAAAATGATAATCAAGACAAATTTTTCAAATGATAAAGTAAGAGAAGAAAATGTAGGCAAATATAATATCACCTTGAAGTCAGGAAAGACATCTGAAATAATACACAAAAAAGCAAAAGTTATAAAAGAAAATATTATAAACTGGATTATATAAAATTTAAAACACCTGAGTGACCAATCACTTTAAAAGTTAAAGGACAAGCAACATAAACAGCAAAGAATAAGAATTAACAAATCTTTTAAATAAAATTTAAAAATTAATCAAATTGAAAAATAGACCAAAAATATAAACTGGCAATTTATAGAAGAAATAATTTAAAAATGGTTAAGATTTATATAAACTGGAGCACCTCACTTTAACAGAGTATATTAAAAATCAGTGAGCATATTTATACACAGCTGGAGTGAATATATGTGTAGATACAAATACAATCACTTAAGTTGTCATTTTGCATAGCTCATCACCCCAAAAGTTCTATTACTAATATCTACCCCAGAGAGACACTCAAATCATGTGCCCAGAGGGTAAGTACAAAAATCTTCATTGCAATGTTATTTGTAACAATGAAGAATTCAAAGTAACTTAAATATTTATAAAAACAAGAATATTTAAATAAATAATTGTGCATTCTTCTATGGAAGACCAAGTTGCAATTTTCTAAAATTAATTTGACCTATATGTACTGACATGAAAAATTGTCTAAGCCATATTGTTAAGTGAAATAACAGATACATAGTTTATGTTAAAATATACACACACATAGATATCGTTTCTATCCCCATGGAGAAAAGTCTGGAAGCATATGCATTACATTGATAATAGTGACCATTTCTAGAGAGGACTGAAATAGGAGGCACTGGACAGGGGCGTAATCCAAATAATCCAAGCGTACTTCAGTTTGATCTATTTTAATTTTTTAATAACAAGAATCAATTACTAAGGTAATGTTAAATTATTTTAATATACAAATTATTTTTAAAATATGTCATAAATATGGACGATAGCTGATGAAGTTACAATTAAGTACTGTAAGCAAAGTTGCTTTAATCTGGTGAAACCAATGAAACAACAGACTATAAATCTAGGCTTTCTCTTTCTTTATTTAAGCTATTTCTACCTTTCATTCATAGTACTAGAGAATCCAAAGAAACTGCATGTCATACCATGTCTTTGCCTTCTGGTTTTAAAAAGTGAAAGGTAATCTTGGGTGGGGTGTTAGTTTTCTGTGGCTGGTTTTGGATGAAGTTTAAATTACCCACCCAGGATGCTATGATGTAAGTGCTCTTTAATTTCTAATATGATTACTCATAATGAAATTATAACATTTGAATTTTAATTTAACAGAAAAATCTTTCTCAAGTCTTAGGTCAATATTCACTGGGAGAAAATTTTAATAATTACCCATTTTTTAGAATTTTGATTCCTACATTGACTCTTTTGTGATAGGGTGTTGTTAAAGGACGAATTAAATTTGGCTGTTAGTGTGAAATGTAAAACTGTGAAAACCAGACATACAACCATTTATTTCTTGATACCACAAATGGCCTATGATTAAGACAGAACCTGATAATTTAAGGAAAATTAACTTGTCTAAAACGAGAACAGAAAATAATTCATGAATGTACTAATTTTTCTTTCTCCTTCCCCATTAGTCTACATTGGTCTTTAGCTATGGCATGTACCAACCAGTGGAAAAACATTAACTATGGTTAATGGACTGAATAGATTTCTTTAAAAAGAAATATTTAAAGAACTAAAAGCATCAAATTATCTCCACAACACATATGTTGGTCACAGAGACATAATATAAAGTATGTCATGAATCTTACTTATTCCAAAAACCCTATCTCAAGTCACATAGAGATGGAAAGAAACAGTACATTTCCAAACCCTAAAGTCTCTTAGCCATATTTTTCCCTTTCTTTTCTCATCACCTATTTCAATATTTTCCTACCTTTTCAATTAAGTTGTGTATTCTGGGGGAAGATAGTGGACACAGTAGAGCACAGGCCTTTTGAGTCAGTAGAGTTTGAATACAAAATGAGGTCTAGGTGCTTTCAAGTAGACAGAACATTAGATCATGTGTTGTTTGTTTAGTATTATAGAAGATCCCTGCAGAAAGATTATCTCTGAATTTGCTTTGCTATTCATGATATAATAACAGAGTACGTCCTTAAAAATATATCAAATAAAAAAAAAGAAAGCAAAATCCAAATGATGATTACTAAACATTAAACAAAACGTAAAAAAATAATAAAAAAAAAATACTTTATCGGTAATAGAAAAGTAATAAATAGAAAGCTGATTTTTAAAATTAAAATGAAAGACTGAGTTCATTATATTATACTTAAAGAAAAATAATGGAGCCTCTCTTGAAAGTCATTTCCATTTATGATAAACAAAAGCTACATACAATATAGGTAGAAATTGAATCTTAGGTGTTTTTCCAGCTTTAATACAACAGTCTCTCAGAAAATTTTTAGTCACCACAGGGGCCTTCAAATAGGAAGGTGATTAATTTCAGAAAGATCTCAGGACAAACAAAAGATTTATGGTCTTTAACCTCATTATGTATGCATAAGTTAAAATTGCAAGCATTGAAGATGTGTGAAGACTACTGCGAATAGCAGGACAACCAGGTAGGATGGTTCAAGTCAGAGCATTAGCCATCTGACACTAGTGTACATGTGAGAAGTCCACCTTTCCATTAACAGGATGGGTTATAGCTTCCATGTACTTCATAACAATATCAAGGCAAATGATTGACAAATATAAGATACTAGAAAAGTCGTTATGTTTCTTTTCTGCACTTTCTAGAGGTAAGCTTAGTAGGATTCTATCAAATTCTAAATACTCAGTTCTTCACCACTTTCAGCATAAGCTGTAGAATTGAACTTTATATTTATTGAGTATCCACTCCATATAGTTTAGCCCAAATGTCAAGGAATAGGGAACACAAAAGAGCTATAAGCCTTCAAGAACTTCCAATTAGATAAAAATTCAAAACAATATATGGAAAATGAGCAAACAAACAAAAAAGTATAAAAACAAGTGTTAAAAAGGCAATAATTATTTGTCAAAATGTATGGACCAAACAATAAGCGCCATTAAGGAGCAAGGAGAACCACACAATCAGAAAGTCCCATTTACTACGAAGCAAAGTGTAATGTATCTGTTTTTGGTTTTGCTTTGTTGAAAGATGAACAACATTTAGAGCTAGAAACACCAAAGAAGTTTTTTGTTTGCTTTTTTTTTAAGTAAGGCGCTCACTAAGAATGGTGCTTACTAGTAAAATGAGACCTTAAATCAAACAAGTCTCATGGGCTTACTGGAAACTCAAGTTAGAACTAAGCATATTTAGTATTGAGAAAATACCATTGTTAGAATGTGGTTGTTAGGATTGTTAGAGTATTTAGGTTATATTTAAAAGAAGATGAAAGTCAACTGGAAAAAAAGAAATTGCCTAAACTATTCTATTTCTATTTCATGAGGATTTGAGTAACAATAGAGTTCAGACCAGCAAAAGAAAGGAATTACAACAGAATTCTCAACCAGGGGTAATTTCACCCTTCAGGGTATATTTGGCAATGTTTAAAGACATTTTTGCTTGTCACAGCTTGGAGTCAGAGGTACTACTAGTATTTCATGGGTAGAGGTCAAGGATACATGAGGGTAAATATTTTATTACACACAAGACAGGCCCTATAATGAGGAATTATCCGGCACAAAATGTCAATTGTGAGGTTGAGAAACCCTGACCTAGACCACAAGATCAGTCAATGGTGAGACTTCCAAGCACAATTCATGCAGCAAAACAGAATGGATTAAGGTAAAAAAATTGTGTTAAATTTATACAGGATGAAGTTATATGAAAATCTAAGTTTACGTTACAGCCTTCTTGTGTCAATCAAGTTATAATTCTGGTATCAAAAAAGACACATTTGGGCATTAATTTGTTTTTGTGACAAACGCTTTGCCAAAGGTACATAATATAAATCTAATCGTGAGGAAACATCAAACAGACCTCAAGTGAGGTCACATTCAACAAAAAATACAAGTATGGCTCATAATCTTTAGAAGTATCAAGGAAGGACCAGGTAAATGTTACAGACTCAAATGAACTAAAATGACACAACTAAATGCAATGTGTAATTCTAAAATAAATCCTTTGGTTGTAGAAGACATTGCTGGGACAATTGGGAAATTTGAATGTGCTCTGAGATGGTAGACATGTGTCGATGTTAATTTCCTAATCTTGATGCATGTCATAGTTAGGTTGGAGAATATCTTTGTTTATAAGTAATGCACAATAAAGAAGTGGAGATGATGGGATATTAAGTTTGAAACTTACTCTCTGTAGGTTTGTGATTGTTTCACTCTTTTTTTAAATAAGCAAAACAAATGCATTTTGGGGAAAGAAAAATGTTTATGCATACATTAACCAAGAAATACTTTATTTTAAAATATAGAGACATTATATATTATTTAGGAGAGTATGTGTACAATCCCTACTAAATTTATATAATAACATTTTATATCTTTTATGGAAGAAAGCAGGATATAATTATACACATACACATAGAATTTTGGCATTCTGATCTCCAGAGAATATCTTATCAAATTTTGAGTTTAAAGAAATATTCCTGGGGATTCCAGGGTAGCTCAGCAAGTTGAGCGCTTGCCTTGAAACCACAAGGTCCAGTGATCAGATCCCAGCCTTGGCCTGTGCAAATCCATGTATTGAACTGGGGCACAACTAGTAATCACTGGGATGGTGGCAAAGGTTCTCGCCTCCCATGTGGGAGGCCCCCAGTTGGGTTCCCGCCCCCAGCAGCCCCATATCCACCTGTGTGGAATGAAACATCACAACTAATGATGTACAGCTATGGAGACTATGTTGGGCCCTTCTCTCTCTCTCTCTCTCAAACAATAAATCTTTTTAAAAAAGGAAAATTCCTTATCTATTTGGTCATATAACTTAATCCATTAAGTCATTTTAGAATAACTTCAACTCTTTTTCTTATTAAATATGATGCATGCAAGTACTTATAGTAAAAATTTTATATCACACATTTCTCTTTCCAAAAAGAGATAACCATTGTTAATGTTTTGGGCCAGTCTTGTAAATTTTCTAATGGAATCTTGAATATTTTTTGTAATGTATGTTTGTTTGCAGGTTTTTACTACAACAAAATGTTGCATTCATATAGCTGTGATTCATGAAATGTCTTCAGTTAAATACACATACTGTATTTAATGCCACCTCCCACTACCCCAGGTGGTTATCATATGGTAAGTAATCATATGTCAGACCCAATCTCCTCATGCTTTCAAGAATAGTCAGTATGTGAAAACAGATGAAAAGAAGGTAGGATCTCTCCTCTATAACTTGTGGGTCCCACTGAGAAGCTAGTTTCTTTTTCCTCCAGGAAGTGTTTTCTCAGGAGGTCTGCAGTTGACATGGTGGCAGTGGGTGAGCTATTCATTAGGTTCCCCACAGGAGGCACGTGGCTTTCTCTTTCCATGAGACTTTTTGCACTCATTAGTTATTTAAAGAAGATAATATCAGACAAAAGTTTAATTGATCTTTATTTTAAAGTGACTATAATTTTAAATTTCTCATAAAATGTATTAAGTATAAATCAATGTTATATGAATTATAATCACACGTGTTCTGGGCTAGTCAATGCAAGTAGTTCTAGAGAAGCAGGTAAAGATTTGATGTCACTAAGACATCCCACAAGAAATATTTTATTGTAGAACATGAACTAATCATAAGGAAAATATGATATAAACAACAGATGACTCAGAGCTAATGCAATTCTTCTGAAATCAGCTTATAGTCCTTGTTGTATTTAGAGTGAGGGGGCATCACCCATCATTTCACTATTCCATACAAAGAACAACCCAGCACATTTTAATAATATAATGTATTATTTATATTATATCACATATAGTACACATAATATATAATATTAATATATTATTAAAATATTTTCTGAGGTTTAACAAGTTAAAATGTCTTTGAACATGGCTTACTTTTTTTATTCTGATAATATCTTTGTGGGTAATATTTTTTATTTAATAGTGACTTGTATACAAACCAAAACTATCAAGTATTAGAAGATCCATAAAGCAAAAAATTATTTCATGAGCTAGCACCTTGTTTTCTAAAACTTAGATAACTGAGTTTCAAATAAACCAAAATTTTACATGACAAGTAGTCAGACCATGTCTTAAGGAAAAGTTCAAAAATAGCATGATTATATCTATAAAATAGGAATAATAATAGTTGTCATATCACGCATGTAAAGCATTTAGTGTAGCTTCTGGTACGTTGGAAGCAGTCAATGAAAGTAACTATGATTATTATTATTCTGTTATTTATTTTCTTTCTATAGCCAGTAAGTACAATAGTTATATTAAAATTAACATTAATACATTGATGACTGTCATATTCACAAGACAGTTTATAGATCAGGTCACACTGGTATCATTATTCCTATTTTGTCACTCAGTTTAATTGAGCTATAGGTAGAAAATACATAGATAATTAATTCTGTGTTTAGGTCCACATCATGCATAGCATAGGAGGTTATATATAACATTCAATTTGGTGTGAACCAAATTAAACAAATAAATCAACCACTATTAGTGAGAAAATTAAATTTTAGAAAGTAATTATATACCATCATTATATAGACTCTTTTCAGGAATATTTTAAGAAAATGGTTTCCAATCCATTCCACATATATATTTTAAACCCACATTTTATAACTCTTCGTTTAAATAAAGCACTTATGAAAAATTTCTGGAATTTAGCTGAGGATTTTATGTAGCCAAGATTTTGACCTTTTCTTAGTATATTAAACACCCTTTACAATCACTGTACTCACACTAAATTCTTCCAATATGTTAGTAGACATTAGTCCCTCTTAAGGTACTAAATTCCAGAATAGAAAAACAAGTATTAAAGACAGAAGAGAGTAAGTCAGACCATTTTCCTGTTCCCAAGCATCTTGTTTGACCTCCACCTTGAAGGGTAATTTGTACTTCAAATTCTGCTATGTTTCACAGCAATCCTGAAAAAATGGCAGGTCCTTCTTCTAAGGTGGCTATTTCTCAGAGAATGTTTGGGGTTAATAGTTTTGATTAGAAATGTATAATAAATCTTGAAGTTGAAGGTAAATTATTGATAATAAATTATCCCTTGTGAATAACAAATTTCTCTCTAACATTAATAAAAGTATCTTGATTTGTGTAGCTTTCATGTACATTAATGTTGAAGAATGCTCTCTGACTAGCAGAAGCAGAAGAAATAACAGAAAAGGGTCTCCATGAAGAATAAATTAGGAAAGAATGAGAAATAAGCTCAAGAAAGAATGGAAAGTTAATTAGAAAACCTGATGGAGAAGGCTGTCATGTGAGGGAGGGGACAAATTTTATATATTATATCAAGGCCTGAGTCCTAACGGAAAGAAAAGAAGGAAAAACAATTTCCATGATCACAGTGTGAGTGTGTTAAGTGCATGAGAATATCGTTGGCTTGGTTGTTTAAAGAGCAGAGAGCTATGCAAATGGACACTGTGATGACCTTGTTAAATAATGCATTGTTATTATAATTAATTTACTTGGTCTAGCAATCACCTAGTAGAAGTTAGAAATAAAACACAGTTGTTGCTACTACTCATACTTACATTCTTTCTTTTTTTTTTTTGGCTGTTCACATAAAGTTTTATTCTTCCTTTTCTATTAAATTTTATTATTATTATTTTTTTACATTTGATGACCCCTCCCCATGCCCCACCCCCATGTTTGGGCTCACCCCTTTCTATCTGTAGGTATGAGAGAAATAAAGGAACTGATTTGTTTGTGCCCAGTGTATGAAAAAGAACAACCAAAGTAATAAAGCACCACTACTTTCTTTGTAGGACCAAACAGCAAAAGATGATCTACTAACCAGCGTGGTTTAAAACATTTACTGACTACCTTCACTCTGGGTAACCTTTCAGGAGTGACTTCTTTCAAAAAAGAAGACAAAAAAAATTCCTCCCCAGAAGGAATTACAAGCATATTAATATACAAGGTCTTGGGTGACATTTCACTCACATCACTGCTTCCTTCCCATTCACAAAATGTCTCTGTTCTCAGACCAGTGAGAAGCACTTGGGCATCATTACTCACCATGTACCACATTCACAAGACCTTTCATAAGCCTCATGCATACTGCATACTACTCCATATGTAAGTAGCCTCCCTTTATCCGCTGAAATAACAGACAGACTTAATGATGAGTAGTGAGTTGCTGGTGTTCTGAAAAGCCCAAGGTCTGGAGATACCAGGCAGGATGGGGAAACAGAGAAATCATGAGCTCTTATACAACAGGTGTCTTGGGAAATAACCCAAGACAGGTCATGTTCTGGATTCTAGGGAGATATGCAGCACAACGCTGTGGCTGTGTGTGAATTCACATATCTGGATTAATAAACTCTAGAGCCTTGAGAAAGCAAAACTTCCTGGGTATCAGCTTCCTTATTTCTCATTAGAAGTGGTTGGAGTCCATCATCTCTTAGCATTCAGCAGTATCTAGAAGTGTTATGCTAAAACAGTTTTTTTCACAGTAATTCATGAACTTAGCATATTGCCCAAACCATGAACCTTAGTCCCCCTTTCCCAGATCACTTTAACCCTAAAAGCCTAATAATGGTCATGAGCAGTTTTATGAAGTTGTGATCCAATGTAAGGAATTCCTTGCTCCAGTGGCCTGCCTGTGGTTCCTCCCCTCATGATCCACTCATAAATATACCCATTTTGGTTATTAAATTATGTTACAATAATAACATTGCTCAGGAAATACATTACTATTAAGACGTATTTGGAGTTTCAGTGATTAGGCAGAATGAACAATACAGCCTTATTTCAACAATTCTAATCAAGCAAGGACCTTCCTAGGAAATCCTATCAAGCTACTGAGGAAGAAGTATGTATGTAGACTTTTTAATTTTTTAAATGAGAGCCACTAGGTCTGCCAAACTTTTAGAAGTCAATAGACCATATTTGATCACAATAGGAGGAAGAGAAAACAATGCATTCTCAAAAGTATCATGTGCGCTTTGACTTTTCTCTTTTTCAAAATGGAAGTGGCCTTATTTTTCCTGATTATAAAGATTTTTACCACATATTGTTGAATTGCTTTTCAGGAAGTTTGTCCTAGTTGATTTTCTCACCAGCAGTATATAGTGTCAATGTCCTCGTACTCTCACCATACTGGGTATTGAATTTTTTTGAGCCTTTGTCTATGTGTTCTTGAAATAATACTGACTTTTTTTCATTTGAATTTTTTTTTTTTTTTCAGAATAAAAGTGGGTTTATTAACTCAAGGAAAAGGAGCAACAGTACCCAGCTCTCAGGTAACCCCTCACTTTCCATATAAAGGCTACACCCACCCCAAGCAAAGTCTGCTGGTTCCTTCAACTTGAGGGTCCATCCAGTGCCGCCATTCCTGGGGTTGGGGATGCCTAGCTGCCTGCCGGCGAGGTTCCAGGCTGTTCAGCAGTAACACCTGGCACAACTGACGCAGCCTCGTAGTCAGCGATGCGGCGCTGGACCAAGGCAGGCATGAGCTGCACGTAAGCGGCATTGAGGCGGTGGTTGGAATGAATCAGCTTCCCAGCACAGCTGTGCAGACAGGCCTCCTGGAGGGAAGACAGGGTGGAAACGGGGGCCAAAGGTGTTCCGTCAGATCCACCTGTCTCCTTCATTCCCATGTCCCGCCTAGGGGCGGAGGTCATGGAAAGGCTCTGGCCAAAGTAGAAGTGGGAAGGAGGGAAGCAGTCTACCGTAAACTCTGAGAATGGAGAGTAATCCCCTGCTTGGTTCCCCACCTCCTCAGCATCCAGAGCTCGGTGGTGCAGGCTGGGCACACAGCGTTGAAAGCAGAGTTCTGTCGTCCGATTGTAGACCAACAGGAAGTCCCGCAAGTTTCTCAGTTGCTGGTGCTGTTGCTCTGAATTTTTAATTATCAGTAAGGTTAAATAATTTTTCACTTGCTTATTACAAACTACTTATATCGTTTGTCCATTTTTTGATTGCTTTCATTTTTGTTTTTATTTATTTAAAAGATTTCTTTATAGTAAGGATATGTTTGTCCTTGATTATTTTTGTTACAAATATCTTCTTTCCAGATTGCTGTTTGCGTTTTAACTTTGTTCATTAAATTTGTTTTCCCGTTTAGAAGTTTCATTTCATTTTTATGACATCAATATTTTATGGCACCAAATAGTTTAGTCTTTTGTTTTACTGCTTTTTGTCACGCTTATAAAGATTTTTCTCACCCACCTATATATATATAATTTTTTTTTACATATTTCACTTTCATTTTTTTACACTTGAATTTCTAATGCATCTAAGTACGTATTTCAGCGTGGGGTGTGATATGGAATTTTAAATTCATTTCTTTCCAGTTATTTCAACACCACTAATTGAAAATGCATATTTTCTCTTCTGATTTAAAATGTCTTTCCTTCCTAACACTAAATTCTAATATGTAAGTATCTATTCTTCTGGACTTTCTACTCTTTTTCCTTGATCCCTTCATCTAATGTGAACTGATGCAAACACCATTATCAAAGTGTTTCAATGAGTATGGGTTCAATATTTCTTTTAATATGTGGCAAGGCAAGGCCAACTGTACTTCAAAAATTTCCTGGCTATTTGCACAAGTTTCTTGTTCCAACAGTAGTTAAGCAGTTGAAATGTTGAATATATATATATATATATATATATATATATATATAGTGAATAAAGTTGTAAAAATCCTAAAGCAAATAATTTTATAGGAAGTATTCATTACCCCTTTTTAGACATATTAAGAGTGGGAATGTTTTGAAAGAATACTCAGAATGTGGGTAGTGGTGAGTCAGGAATTTTCTAGCCCACAACATGCATATTTGGCTGGCTTGTTATGGTCACTACAAATTTAACTATGGTGAAAATATAGTGTATCCTCTTTATCATATTATTTTAAAAATGTTAAAATTATCAGATAAATGGGGAGGGGGGATGCAAGTTACAAGTTCCTTACCATTTTTAAAGCTATGTGGACTTGTAACAAATCAGATATTCAAATCTCTCAACCACTTTTGTTTCTGCTGCATTCCGGCTTTAGACTTTGTCAGGTTCTGTCTCAATTTTACTTTATTTTTTTAAAGATTTATTTTATTGTTTTTGACAGACAGAGAGGGAGACAGAGATAGAGAAGAGAGACAGAGATAAAAAGAGAAGAGAGAGAGAGAAGGGGAAGGGCCCAGAGCAGTCTCCATAGCTTTACGTCATCAGTTTTCAGCAAAGTTTAATTCCTCACAGGTGGGTGGGGGCCACACAGGGTGGGAACTGGGCTGGGGGCCTCCCACATGGGAGGCATGCACCCTTGAGACAGGAGCAGAATGAGGGGTGGAGGGAGGGGCAGAACGAGGGGTGGCAGGGGGCTCAAAAACCGAACTGGGGGACTCCTGCATGAGAAGCACACCTCAGTTCAGCATATGGGTCCACACAGGCTAAGGCCGGGACTCAAACCTTGGTCCCCAGGGCTACAAAGTGAGGGCTTAACCCAATGAGTCATCCCGGTTTCCCCCTGTATCAATTTTAATTTCTAAAGTCCCCTCTTCCCACAGCAACAGTCACTTCATTCTATCAATGATCTGTGAACCAATCTACACCTAAAATCAAGAGAGTCCTGTCACAATACCATTTACTCACTAGTTATATGGCACTAAAAGTGCCATTGTTTTCACCTCTAATCTCTGTTAGAGAGTAGAAATAATATAATATTCACTATTGTATTCCAATCCCTAGCTCAGTGCCTCACACATGAATCTCAATAAATATTTAATGACTGGGTGAATGCAACATTCTAAATGTGAAGCAGGGGCGAAAGAGCTCTAGACCAGTACTCTCAAATTTAGCATCAACTTCGTTGTCTTGACATTGCACTACAATTTGTGGCATCTCACTTAGAGTCTCTAGGACTTCTCCTTCAGAACTATCCTGTCTCTGAGTCCCACCTTCTTGCTATCCTTCCTCCCTCATCCTGTTGACAGGCTTGCCCAAACGCTGATTCCTTACCTGTGTCAAAACACAACCATGCTCCACTTGCCTAGCAAGACATCCCAGAATTTCATGTTAGACCCTCAGATGCCAACTTCAAACATGGACCACTCTGTCATCTAATGCCATGCCATCTGGATCCTGTGTTTTACCTGCTACCAGTTCAGCACCAGTCCAGCCCTTCTTCCAGCTATGTGACTAAGCCTTACCAAATTGAGCCCAGGACATGTTCTTCAAGAAGAGCAGACTGAGCAGATCTCACTCTGTAACCAGTTGCTTTCACACAACCCAAATCCTTTTACGTTCTCACACAATAGCAATTGAAGTCCAACTCCTATGAAAGTGTCAGGGAAAATAAATCAAAATAATAATCCAGATATAAATCAAATTGTAGGATTTTAAGAATAGATACATACTATGTGAAAAAACTAGTCCTCTGTTTTTTCTGTTGTTTTTTTTTTCTTCTCTAATCTCTCTTTCTAAAGGATTTCACTTCTCAAAAAAAAGGACTTCTTTCTCAAAATTCTTCACTTTCTGAGAAACCACCAGTCACTTTCATCTGGTTTTCCCCCTTGTCCTCTCCTCTGGTTGAGCTCAGTAATTCACATGTCCATTTTGGTGAGATTCCATCACAATACATCACCAGTAACACATGTGTTCCACTGGGACTTAATTCCCTGGAAGATGTGAATGATGACGTAAATAATAGCATCATTGAATTTGGAGGAAGCGATGCTGGAAAGAAATAAAATAAGGCAAAATCAAGCAACCATAATCAATATTTCCTTTTGGAAATATTGGTCAGTAGTATTGGTGCTGATAGGAAACTTCAATGGTATTCATCAGCTGAAGCTGTCAGCAGAAACATTAATTAAATGGCAGCTGTTGCTTTACCACTTGTAGGGGAGTGTAGCAATCCTAACTCCAAAATAGATTTCTGAAGATGACAACATTTCCAGCTAATAAACTACAATAAGAGCCTGGATGTGTTTTTTTCATGAGTTTTAGGGCTTATGAGTGAAAAGATGAAAGGCTAGTATTTCACAATTTGACTTGTCTCAATAGTTATGTTTTATACCACTATATTTAAAGTAAGAGTTCTAGTCTGTATAGGAAATATATGTGCATATATATCATGCCAATCCTAGCTACAGAGTCTAGTTTCCATTCACTTAGTTATACATTAGTTGTTCTCTGATACTCCCATGAACATTTAAAATGTTTGTTGATTTTTAATTTATATTGTTAAAAAAGCAGTATGTGACCATTAACGGTTTAAAGGATAGTGAAAGGCAGAGATATAATCACCCATGGTCACTGATTGTTATTCCCATGTTTATTAACTATATATATATATATATATATATATATAATTACATTAAATCAATGGAAACTGGTCAATATTTACTTTCTTATTTCCAGGACATTCAATGGATTCAATTGAGCAAACATTTATTGAGCACTTATTTTGTGTAACTGTGATTTTAAAAATAGTCCCAAATTATTTATCATGTTAAATTTTTAAATATATATATTAGAATAGTTATAATAATATAATAATCTCTCAATTTTTGTTTAATTCTTTTCTTAGAAAAGTATCTGCTACAGTATTTGCCATTGGTGATTTCCATCTTAGTAAAGTTCATTGAACCAGACAATGCATATAGATTTTCCCCTAGGTGTGAAAAAGGCTGCTCTGTAGAATTTCAAACATATGAAATTAATCAGAAAATTAATTCCATACGAGCTACCTAAATATTTAGACTTTAAAAGGTCTTCAGAGTACAATGACCCATTGGCCAGTCAGTTTCATGGGACTGATCAGATTGTTTCCAATGCACCTGCGACTATAGGAAAAGCAAAGTGATTAATCCCTTCCTGTTGTTGCTAATATCATGAGAAGTTAGGGGGTAGTATGAAAGTCCAGACGGGGGAATCCCAGGGAAAATAGTGAACCCAGCCAAATTCACAGACCTAGATTAAAAGTCAAGAATCTGAACAGGAGAGTAGAGTTTGTGGTTAGAATTTCCATGGAAAGGTAAAAAAGAACATGTGCACCAAAGTAAGGCAAAAAAATGTTGTATCAGCCCACGAGGAAAAGGACAGACAAAGCATAAGAAACAAAGCCAATGGAGAAAATGAAGCACCTTGGAACAGTCGCTAAGAGAATGGATTGCCTCCAATTGGCCCACTTTTTCCGAAAATAGAGATGACAAGGATCTCTAGTCAAGCAGATAACCCAGTTAGTGGGAACTTAGGGCACCAGGGCCAGCTGCCACAAGACTCCTGATGCTGAAACAGGGAAACAGTTGCCATTCAACACCTTATAATCTCAGAGTTGGCTCCAGAACAGCATAGTGATTAAGAGATTAAAAGCACAAATTGAGAGTCCAATTGCCTGGACTCAAATCCCAGATCTGTCACCTGCTTGTTGAGGGCCATGGACACTTCCCTTAGCTGCCTTATCTATAAAATATGAAGCATAGGAACATCTGCTTCATGGGCTTGTTAGTACCTAATACATAGAAAGCACTCATTAAATATTAGCTACTTTGTCGTTCATTATGATCATGTTATAGAAAGGGTAATAGCCTAAAACTCAGAGGACTGTGCAACTTCTGGCAAGTGACTTCCCTTATCTTTCTCCACCTAGTACTACTGCCCTCTTTAAAGTGATGAGATTATACTTGATAACTGATTTCAAACCAAAGATGCACCTTAAAATCACATAAAAACTTCTAAAATAACCCAATACTGGGGGACCTACTCAAGTCAACTTGAATCAGAACCTCTAGGGGATAGCCTGGGTGTCTGCATTTTTAAAGCATCCCAGGTAATTCTGATGCACAAGAGCTATTGAGAACCACAAGACTAAATGATCTAAGAGCCCCCAAGTGAGTTTAGAGCCTAGGGCTTTAGACCCTCTTGGTTTCCTGTTCGGTAGGGATGGCTCCAGAACCAAAGCTGTTTGATCATCAATAATATGAGACTCAGAGCCTCCATTTCTCTTTGAAATCAGACCAGGTTCAGAGACGTTAAGAGAACTAGGAGCTCTTACAGAATGTCTTAGGCAACCCTTGAATGAGTATGACAAACTGTTAATAGCTTCCATTAAAGAGGTATTAGCTAAAGATTAATGTAAAAATATTCACCCAATTTTGTTGCCCAAAGAAATTTAAAATAATTGAATGAGAGAAACATATATATTGCCAGAAGCCAACCAGTCAAGCCCTTTGTCCAAAGGATATAATACTAATTCTTTCCTTCCTTTGACACTGTTATACCTTTTTACATAAAGACAGAAGACAAAAGGGAAATTCTGAGTTTATTTGTTATAAGAAAACCAGGAGAGATCATGTGAATGAAACAGAGGACCTTAATGAAATATAATACATCAATAACTTTATTTCGGATTAAATAGGTCCATGTCACAGAGCAAAAAGCATTTGCTTCAGGAACATGTTTAGACTGCCAAAATAGCATAAGTCCTGTGCACTGACCAGAAATAAGTGTGTAAAAGTGTGTTGGGAAGGGTTGGAGTGTGTATATTTGTGACAATATATGCTTTTAAATGTATAAAACTGAGTTTGTCAGAGGGTAGAGATTCATTCTGTGTTCACATGAAACATTCACCTTTTGGAATATTCAATACTACTAACTGAGATATTTGATACACTGAAAAAGTAGAGTATTTATGGCCACTAGCATAAGAAAAAGCAAAGCAATATTGCTCCATCAAAAATTTATTAGTACTGCTTTCCTTTTACTTCAGACAATTGCAAAAGTTAAATGTCATACATATAAATAGAAACTCAAAAATTCCAATTATATACAAATAGATATTTAGTATCATTAAAGGTAACTCTTGGTTAATAAAAATAAAATAATTAAATAAATACCCAATAAAATATGTCATGCCGTTGCTCCACCATAGCACACCACTAGCTGAAAAGTATCAGGTTAAACTATAGCAAGCTCTCTGTTTTGTTTGTCTGATTGATTGAGATCTTTTTTGAAGGAACAACATGCTGCCAGATTGACAGCTCACTACCTAAACATTGGGAGCTAGCTCTTACATGGAATGAGAGCTTCTGTCTCCTTTCTCACTACCTCTTCCAACCAATATACACACACCACCAAAGGCTACTTCAAGAACTATTACTGCCAACAGCTGGAATAAGTATTTTGCAAAACTCCCTCTTGAACCTACTTTCCAAATTAAATGCTTATGACCAAGGTAGAGATCTGCAGAGCATTTCAAATGTCATAATACAAGGTGGGGTTCTCAGTTGTCAACAGGAGCAAAAACAGACCAAAACCTTGATGGTATCAAAGTATATGGCTATAACGGTAGCCATAGTAGCTCATAAATTAAAATGTTCCATGGCATCCTCTCCTGGGGGATCAGTTCATTAATGTACAAACCAAGAACCACATGGCTCTATCAATAACTATTCAAGAATATCTTCGGCAATCCAGTACTCCAGCTCTTCCTGAGTTGACCAACTCTGCTGGCCACTGAGGTTTCTGGTTCCGCTACGGAACCCTGAAGAAGAGCTCCAGTTGTCCTACAATCTCTTTGTTCTTTGTCCTTAGTGAATCTTTTCATACTGCAGGGATAGCTGATTCCCTGCAGTGTCACACTCTAACTTTCACTAAAACATCTGTCATCTAGGGATAGGTCTCCCTTGAACAACGGCTTACATTACAGATAGTGGTTGAAAATATGTGCTAAATAAAGTCAAGTTGCTTGAGTTTAAATTTCAAATCGACCATTGGATAAGTTACCACCTATAAGACTCATTTTTCTAATCCATAGAACATAAATTTTAAAAAGTGCCTCTTAGGATTATCATGAGAATTAAATAAAATCACCCATATAAAGTACTTGGCACAATTCCTGGCATAGGATAATCTCTAGTATGTGCTAGCTATTATTTTCATCATTTATATACACTAAATAATTATATATAGCTATATAATATATGTATTATATAGATAAGACACATTGCATATGGCTATTATTATCATTATATTATCTATTATATCATTACCTAACAATTGGGATTCAGATGTCTCAGTCATTAGTAGGAACATATGGTATACTAGTCCTTGGTCTATGGAATAAACAGACTATAAAAGGTCAGGGTATGTTACCCAAAGGTGAGGAGCCCCTGAGGAATGAATTCTTTTACCAAAGCAGCTGGCTTCCTTAAGGACCAAAGAAACAACAGGCCATGACCAAAGCTTTGGTTTGGTGGTGGCCAAGCCAGAAGATGATATCAGCATGCGCAAGTTCAGCTCATGTGTAAGGCCCCTCCCTCATCCAAATACCAGACTGCTCTTCAAGCACGTGTCACTCACTAAACAGTTAATGAAACACAAAGGCCTGGAATACCTCCAGTGTCACACTTCAAGACTTATAGAATAATTAGGAAAAATTTGAACTGGCAAAACTCTCCCGGCTTTCCCTGAAAAGGAGACCATCCTTGTTTTCTATTAGTGTGTGTTGTCGTCACAGTAACTGCAAGACTCCAAATACAGGCCCAGGGCGTCATTTCCTCATCTACTCAGGCTGCTATCCTGAAATAGCATTATGAACTCAGCAATGGCTCTTCTTTTCCTGTTGTGCTGTGGTACCTCAGTCAAAGAAGCAGGCCCTAAGATGAGTTTCTCAACATGTAAGTATATTAGCTATAAGGAGGAATAAAGTCCATTTGTCCCTATTACTGTGTGTGTATGCATGCGTATGTGTGTGTGAAAACCTTATTTTTACAATGCTCTTTTAGATAAACAAGGCAAGTTGGCAATAACTTGATTATCTTGGTGATGTCAGCAGTCTACTGTTTTCAATCAAATTGTCTTTTGGCTTTAAATCTTTAGCAAATCATTTTTTCAAGAAAGCATTTGGCTAACTCTATGTCCATTTCATGTCTTTTTAAAACAATTTCTTTACAAAGATAAGCAGCAGATAATTTTTTTTCCAAATAACTTGGAAAAATTGCAGTTATAATTATTGCAAGAACAAAAAAAGACTGCTTTCAAGTGTAGACATATAAGGTCCTCAGCTAACGAAACAACAATCATCATTTTCGTTTGTGTGTTAGTAAAAGAGGTAGGAGACGGCCTTTAATCAAGAAAGCAGAAACAGAGAATCTCTAAACCTTAAGGCCTCGAAGTCAGATCACTTGAGATATATTCTGCATTTGCTTTAAAAATTCTTTTTAGTCTGTCTTTAATAGACTTGAGAAACACATAAATTCCAATATTACGCACATTGACAACATTTCCCAAAAAGGAAAAGCAACACCAACCTTCTTTTGACTTTTCAATGCTGCTGAGGCTTAAACAAAGCTCTCGGGGACTAAGGTGCTGGTTAACATCATGTTTCTCCATCTCTCTGCTGGGACTTTCTCAAGTTCTGCAATCAGCTGGTTAACAGCCAACTAGGGCCACTAAACTCAATGTTTGACTTTCCTCGTTCTACGTTATTCCACAGGTCACTATGTGACCTTTGAAATTAAACTCTTAGATCCTGACACAGAGAAAGTTGTATTCTGCCGGCAGCTTTTTCCCTTCTCTGATTAGCTAAAGAGTAGGACTGACTAAGGAAAATGAAGAACATAATCCAATATATTTTCTTAAAGTTCTTACATTTTTGCCTTAGAACCTTTATAATATATTTTGTAAAACCAGAAAAAAAATATTTGTTCTTATTTTATTTCCCTTCCTTCCTTCCTTGCTTCCTCCCTTCCTCTTTCCATCCCTCCCTTCCTTTCTTCCTTTTCTCCCTTCCTCCTCCCTCCTTCCTTCCTCCCCTCTTATCTTTCTTTACAGCAAGGTTTTCATTACAACAATAATTATAAAACTCAGTTTGCCTTACCTTTTAGAAACTCATTCTTTTAACTGAAAAAATAAAGTTGAGAAGTTTAATTCATACCTATTCTACATAAGATTTACTGACACTAAAGCTACTAAGAAACATCCCTACTTATAAGAGTGTTTCATATATTTTTGCTTAATTAAATATAAAGAATAGTGTTCACCTCATAACATACACATATTTATGATATAACACTATTTTTGTTTGTCTTGGAATATACTTTCTTGTTATGTTTAAGAAAAATGAGTAGGATTAAGGACAACGAATAGCAAGAATTCATTTCCATTTCGTAAGGTTAAAGTTAGCATGAGATGACCTTTTTTGGTCTTTTCATTTTTATCTGTTACTAGGTTAGTAAAAACAAAACAAAACATCTAAGGAAAGAAATAAAGAATAATAAAGTTATTAATATATCCTTCCATGGAAAAAGTTTCTGTTGCCATACATCACCCAGTGTAGTCAGCTATAAAGGAGACACCTAAGCAATATGTATAAACACACTTTATCTCCAAGTACAAATATAGAAACCATAGGATAGTCTATGCTGTGGGTGATTTCTTAGCCTTTTTAGTAGTGATTCTATAAGACAACAGACTGCTAAGTGATAGGGAGAGTTTGAAACATATATTCCGTACTAAATCACTGGCTACAGTTTAAACTACGTCGGCCTAGAGTACCCAGCAGCATAGTATGTCCCAAACAGGATTCCAAATTTAAACAATACATTGTTCTACTTTTTCCATGATATAAGTATTTGAGTTCAAAGACCATATCCGAAAATTTTGTGTGCAACAAAGATGAAAATAAACAAATAATTACATGGTTATAAAGCAATAAAAGCTTAAATTATTGAAAAGACTACCAGGTAACTATGAGTTTTATTAACTCATTTAATTTTTGAAACAATTCTGTGTGAAAGATATTATTATTATTATTTTATAGATGAGGAAACTGAGGCACAGAGAGTAATTTGTCTGGGATCACAGTAACCTGAAATCTTAATCCAGGCCACCCGGTTTCTCTATGCTACTAGCCTTTCCTACCTCCTCCTTCATATCAATAAACACGTCCTTAAATCTTCAACTTAGGCCTGCTGGAATAGCTCAGCAGTTGAGTGTTTGCCTCACAATTGCAAGGTCTGGTGTTCAATTTCTGGCCCTGACTCATGCAAACCCTATATGCTGAACTGCAGTGCAACTGGTAACCTCTAGGATGCCGCTCTCAAAACAATTTTTAAAAAATCTTTAAAGATCAATCTTCAACTCAAGAAACAAAATGGTTTATTTTAGTTTTTGTTTGTTTGTTTGTTTTAAGATTTATTTTTATTATTTTGACAGAGAGAGAGAGAGAGAGAGAATGGGAAGAGCCTAGAGCAGTCTCCATAGTTTTCAACATAGTTTCATTGCACAGGTGGGCTCAGGGCCCCACTGGGCCAGAACTGGGCTGGGGGCCTCCCACATGGGAGGCACACACTCGAGCTGGGGGCCTCTCATATGACAGGCATGCCCCAGGCAGGAGCCGAACCAAACTGGGGTGGGAAGCACACCACTTCAGCATATGGGTCTGCACAGGCTGTGCTGGGACCGGGGCCGGGACCAGGACTCAATCCTTAGTCCCTGGAGCTGCAATGCAAGCGCTCAACCCACTGAGCCATCCTGGCTTCCCCAAAATGCATTTTATTAGTAAATCTTTTATTCTATCGCTAAATATATTTAAAATAATTAATGTATAAACCAACTTACATTTCAGGTTTTTAATGTCATTTTTCTAACAAGTTATCTATCGTTTTTCACTTAAAATTTCTACTGAAATAGATCTCAATCTAAGCTTGCCCTCTCACTTCCCACACATTTAGAGAAATAAGATAAGACAAATAGTGAAAAATGTGGATTAAGTAAACTCTGTAAATTTCTATTCCGTAGGGTACCTATCTTATAAAGAAATGCTAATCTTCCTTAAAAAAAAAAATATATATATATATTTAGCATGAGTTTAGAATGCATATTTTACCACAAAGTTTTATTTCTAAGGAATAAGTCAAAATTATAACCACAGGGAAACCACTGCTAAGTGAATGTACTAAACATTTCACAAGTTTAATTGGGAAAATCCCATAGTGATTCTTGATGAACACCCATTTAGAAGAATAATTTCGAACTCCTTGGCCATCTTAAAATGTAAAGAGAATGCTTTCTTTTGGTCGACATTAAAAAAAATTGCTTCACAATGATTATTCACATTTTGTTTTACACATTAAGACTACAAGTTTCATGAATGACATTCACTGAGAAATGTCTTCTTTTTAAAATATGTAGGAAAAAATCAAAAAGGATCATACCATTATGTTTAAATATTTTAATGCCAGAGTTTTAAGTTTTAAGGCCAGATTCTAATCTATGATGACCAACAAATAGAAGGAGTCATAACTTAAATGAATAGTACCAAAAGTAACTATAAATAACTAGTCCCAAAAGATAATAAAAGTATGAGTTATAGTATTTAAAGGTATAGATGTGTACATATACCTAGTAATGAATGTATACATACAGTCTTTATATCCCCTTTCTATTTTACTCTTAAGAGATGATATACTCTTAAAAGGTATGTCATCTCCTCAATCAGGTATGTGAGCATAGTCATAATTACTTATAATTTTTCTGTGCATAAGAAAACTATGAAGAGTTTCCTTAAGAAAATTTTTAGATGAAAAATTAACCATATACAGGTGCTTTTCTTGATTTTATACTTATCTATACTTTCTCATCATCAGAAATCTGAAGCCAAAAATTTAATGGAACACCATAATTTGCATGGGACTAAAAACCTCCAAAGCTGTGTGATGCTTAGGACAATGCTTTGTACCTAATCATCGTCGTTAAATTGTTCTGAATTTAATGAGACAAACCCTGTTCCCAAGTACCCTAATTCTAACAGAGCACCAAAATCTCTAAGATGAAATCAATTCTAACAGGAACGGCTGGGAAATCCTTGTGAAATTGGAAGAAACTGATCGGATTTTAAAAGGTAACAAGCTCTTGACAGAAAAAGGGATGAAAGGTGTTCTAGACTTGGGGGATGAAATGCAAAGGGGTGAAACATTAAAATGTGCACTGTGTATGTGTTTAAAGAATGTCCCCAAATCTGAAATAATCTGAATCAAAGGGACAGACACTTGTTGAATAGTGGGAGCTGAGACTGGAAAAGTAAAGTACGTGCCAGATGATGGAAGGTTTTCAAAATACCCAGCCTAGGTGTTTGGCAGAAACTACAAGTCCCAGAAGATAACTAAAGAGTAGAGAGACAAGCATAGCAATGCTTTAGTAAAATTAACCCATGGTCAGGGGCAAGATGGTTTGGACAGCAAGGATGGGTAGGAGGAGAGTTGAATTGTTCTAATCCAGACTGAGGGTGAAGGCATAGCCTTAGTGTGGTGGAAGGCATGGTAATGGAATCTAACAACTCTTATGGTGAAGAGGGTAAAAAGAATTCCAAAATGACACAGAAATATGAACTTCAGTGAACAGAACAGATTCTGCATGATTTGTGGAGAGTTTGATTGTTAATATACTGGAGGAAAGCACATGGTCTATCTGAGCTATTTTTTATTCTAAAGGGTAAACTTACAGCCTGTAAAGACAATGATACTCAAAAATTTAATTCATCAGAAAACATGGCTTCATTCAGGGCCAAATGCTATACTCAGTTATCTATACACTGTTCCATTGGCTCCAAAAGAAATTACATGCCTAAAACTAATGGCAGATTTTGGCCTTACATGTGCATTTGTAAGCCAACTATGTGACCCTTCCTAAGATAAAAACAAGAAAAATGTAAAGCATTTAGTTCTGATTTTTCAAACCCAAGAAGATATTTCTTCACTAAAGTACCAGGAGTTTCATTCTCTGATACCCAAGGTTACCCGAGTTCATTTTATAAAATATTGTAATACTTGCAATACTATTATAATACTTATATACAGTCATTATAATTAGACTCATTCATTTCTTAAATTAATCATATAATAGAAATAATGATACATAATACATACTATGTATGTACTATTTCATTTTCCTGAACATTTGATATATAGGCTTTCATTAGTTTTTCTTAAAATATTTACTGAAAAGGTTGATACATTCTGATTTGTCAACAAACAATTTGTTCAAGACTGATCTTGGGTAAATTCTTTAAGTTTACAAAATCAAATAATTCCTTTTAAAATGTTTATCTGTATCTTCTTTGATATTGACCTTAAATTAAGATTATTCATTCAAATTAATATGTTTATTTAAAGGAACAAACCTCTTACACAAATCCGACCCAACTACAGATGCTAGGTGTCAACACTAACCATATCAACAATGTACAGCCATAAATTTTGTCAGATCCAATGTGAAATTGATAATGCTAAAGAATTCTGAGGAAAATGCATGACAATTTGTGGAAGGGAAGACAATACACTAACAGATGAAAGCAGAATTTCCTTCACACCATAGTAAACACACTCATGAACACATATATGCAATTTAAGAAAGGATTTTTTTTCTAATAAATTCAATTTTAGCTTTAAAAATCAAAATGTGTTTTATCTATATACAAGCAATTACTCAATTTTTTTTTTTTTAAGCACACAAAATAACATTCTTCTGAATAGTTTGCATTCAACAACTGCGACAGTAGTGATTTAATACCAGGCATATTATGTACCTAGTCAGAAGCATTTGGGGTGACTGTAATGTAACGAGGTCAGAACCAGCACAAGGTGTACCAGTGTAATCAGAGAAGGTGGCAAAAGGAAAAGTAGATAGCAGCAAGTCAAAGCACAGCAGTACAAACACCATGCGGGACTTTCTTCCCATTTACCTCACGAGCTACTCTGCTAGTTTCAATAAATGAGGTTTTTTTTACTTCTCGGAAAAATATTCCTTCCTTCAGCTAGCCATTCTAACTGTGAAAGGAGCTGTGAAATTGTCCTTTTTCTTACTTGTTACCTGCCAAAGAATGATAACTTGGCAGAAATAGTTTGATAGCTATTAAAACATCATAACAATCTGTGTTTAAAACAGAATCGGTATAATTCTGAGAAAGACATGATTTTTCCAGAACTTTAAAAATAATTCACAATGATCATCATAATTCCTAAGTGTGTTATCCCATAATGGAACAGTAAGAATCAAAGGAAACAGACAACACAGAATCAGGGAGAACTCTATTCTTGTGGACACAAATTTCTTAAAAGAATAAGTAGCTATTTATTTTGCTCTTACCTGAGGCAGCTTGTTTAACCAAGGTAATGTTCTTTATGGAGGTAGCTTATCCTTTGAAGAACCCAGTGGCTTGTCTCACAGCTCCAGAGAGACTGGAGTCCTGGAAAACTATCCAGCCCAAAAGAATACAGAGGAAAAAGCTTTTCCCACTTGCTTTCCTAGGACTAGCCAATAGCTGAAGTCATGCAGGAAACTGAGTAGAGAGAAGGGGGACGCAGCTTCTTCTCCCTGAAATCCCGAGCAGCAGAAATTGGAGGCTGCTGTGTATCTCCCACCCAGACTTTTGTTTGAAAGTTTTTTCAACTGTTGCTAGGTGTTGTTGGGTTCTGAGATTAGGTTTCTCGTCTTCTGCTCCCTTCACAACACCGTCAGAGCAATGACTTTGTTGAGGAGCTGGCTTGCGCGTGCTATATTTAACCAGTGTTCTCAGCAAGTCAAGCCTGTCAACAGCTGAGAAGTTTGGAGCCGGCTTTACTCAGTTCCTCGGCAGCTGGGTTATCAGTGGATATAGCAGGGCTCACCCTGTAAAAGATTGCGGGAAAACGGCAGTCCCTTTTAAGGACTTCTGCTCATTACACAGAGGTAATTATTATTTGAAGCTCTTAAATACAGTAGGTTATGATTTTGGAATCAGGTTTTAAAATCTGAAACGAAACAGCAGTAGCTTGAGCAGAGCATTTTACCAACGCAGTATTTTTCTCAATTAGGCTTTCTCAGATAAATGTTCTTAAATTTGTTTTTAAAGCCTTTTAAAAATGTATCACAACTGTTGGGAAAATTCACTGTAAGAGATCATTTTCAGATTTTTATATTGATGTGTAATATTCAAAGCTAGATGCCTGACCCAGTCATATGGGACTTGACCAGCCTATATGTCTGAATGTTATGAAAGTAAGGTTACCCATAAAGGAATGTTTATAACATTGTTTTTGAAAGGAGTAAAGTTAAGAGGAAAAATCTTAGCGTTCGCCCTCAGGTCATTCATTCAAAGTAAGAAACAGAGAATGCTCCAGGAAAACCAGGACTGAGACACTCTTGCCTCATCATTAACCCTCCAGTCTCCAAAACCAGAGAAGGGTCACCTCTATCCTGAGCTCCAACATGAAGGAAGTCTCAAGATAGTTTATTAGCTTTATTCCATGTGATGAAATAATATGAATCTGCCAAGATTACAAATCATGAAAAAAAAAATGTGGGTTTAAGTAATTCTTGGAACTGTCTTACTAATAAGTTATGTGAAATTAACAGTAAGAGGAACTGAGAGATCCTTTTAGCCACAGGTAAAGTAAGGAGGGACACACACACCAATACACCAATATTGATTAACATACTAGAGTATTGCCCTAACAACAATCACCCCAGCACTATTATAAAGGTGACCCCCCTTCCTGAAATCAATTTATCAGTTTAAAGATAACCATTTTTAACATGAAAACTGAAGTCCGACCAAGGAGACATTTAAAGGCATGGATTTAATATTTTAAGTGTTTCATATTTGCAGTAAGTGGTTTATGTGCTGGATAACCCTAATGTCTGTGGAAGAGAATACCGCTTTCACAATATGTGTGTGTGTGTCACTGTGTGTCTTTTTGTTGTTGTTGTTGTTATTGTTTTCTTTGTTTTTAACAGAGAGAGAAGGGGAAGGGGTCCAGAGCAGTCTCCATAGTTCCACATCATTAGTTTTCTGCTCAGTTTCACTCCACGGTAGGTACTAGTCTGAGCAGGGCAGGAACTGGGCCAGGGGCCTTCTGCATGGGAGGCACACCCCAGTGAGAACCAAACTGGGGGCCTCCCACATGGGAAGCATGCCTGGGGCAGGAGCTGAACCAGGGGCCTCCCACATGAGAAGCTTGTCCCACCCAGTCAGAACCAAACTGGGGGCACACCCCAGTTCAGCATATGGGCCCGCATGGGCCAGGGCAGGGATTTGATCCTTGGACCCCGGGGCTGCAAGATGAGCACTTAATCCACTGAACCATCCAGGCTCCCCCAACCTTCTTTTTAAAGAAATGACCCTTACCTCCCAGGTTAATTAACCCCCACACCTCCTCCCATTAGAAAACATCTTAATTCTTCCCATCCCAGCTACCACACTAACAGCATTCATTTTCCCCTTAATTTACTTACTAATGTTCACATCAAATTGCATTTGTTCAGATTCTTAGTCTTTCTGGGT
The DNA here is from genome assembly GCA_004027555.1 of Craseonycteris thonglongyai. Lineage (NCBI taxonomy): Eukaryota > Metazoa > Chordata > Mammalia > Chiroptera > Craseonycteridae > Craseonycteris > Craseonycteris thonglongyai. The sequence continues at coordinate 43,969 of PVKE010009428.1, forward strand.
CTGAGCCAACCTTGATTAAAAAAAAAAAATTGTAGTAAGATGAAAGCATTCTTATGTGAAATTAACTGAATCTTCTAGAACATTAATGGATCTTGTAGAAATGATGTATTCACAAATCCTAAAAGGGGGGTTCTGATAGGAGGTAGAAATGTGTAAGTAGGCTATGAGATAGTTCAGAATCACCAGGAAAACTTTTTTTAAATTATAAAGTTATGGCATATGGAGAAAATATTGTTTGGAATTTTTCAGACATCACACACATATCCCACATGCAATAGCCCTAGGTTTAAAACCGCTTCACTAAAAAGGACTCCAGAAATGTATCATTTCACCCCTACCCAGAGTTCACTTTATAGATGTCTCCAATTCAAAGCTGAACAGCTTATCCTTAAAGTCAAGATAACTGAGGGGAAATAACCCACTTTGCCTTTACTGGCCTAAATAATCCAATTGACAGGGTGATAGTTGTGTTTCCCCTGACTATCCAAACAATTAGAGTTTTTAGTGTTTTGCTTTGTTTTTTCTTGAATAAAACCCTAGTCCCCCACCATTGTTGTCTTTAACCCTTGAATTATCCGTCCATTGTTGCTATTAGTTTATTTTAAAGATTTATTTTTATTGATTTTTGACAGAGAGAGACTGACAGACAGAGAGACAGAGAGAAGGGGGAGGGCCCAGAGCAGTCTCCATAGTTGACAGCATTAGTTTTCCATCTAATTTCACTCCACAGGTGGTCATGGGGCTGTGCAGGGCAGGAACTGGGCCGGGAGCCTACCGCATAGGCCCCGGCAAGAACTGAACTGGGGGCCCACCCCAGTTCAGCATATGGGTTCACTTGGGCCAGAGCCTGGATTCGATCCCTGATCTCTGAGGCTGCAAAGTGAGTGCTTAACCCTCTAAGCCATCCCAGCTTCCCTATTAGTTTATTTTAAACAATGTGGTCAT